>JAHWFP010040590.1:100970-129413 GCA_023313725.1 Lithobius niger
GGGGGGGGGCAACCGGCTTGCCTTATAACATCCGCGCGCAGATTGCCATCCGTGCATTTATCACCACCAAGGTCAACTGAGACAGTAGCTGCATTTTCTGCAGCTACGGTCTCAGTTGGCTTTGGGAAATAGAGCACGAAAAGCATCAACTTAAAGATTGTGTCGTCAAAAACCAGAGTAATTTTCTTATTTAAAAATCACACTAATTTTTTAGGCTAGTATATTATAATTTTTCTTCGGCGACCTCGTCATAATTAATTTTAATTTTTACCGTATCAGTCTTTTAGATTTTTGATCTCATAATTATTAGCGAACGATTAAAATTAGTCCACGCGCGCACACCGATGAAACTGCAAGGTCATTGTTGGCGCGCAAAGGATCGTATACGTGTAGGACCTTTGGGGCCGTACTTGATGTGGAGGATCGAGAAAAATAGCGCTGGGAGGAATGTACTTTTAGTTTTAACATTCCTTCTGAATGCGAGCTTTTAGCTTCTGAGGCGCTACCAGCCGTAGCCATGGAGCCAGAAGGAGAGAAGGACAATTTTGCTTGGAATTACTTAACTCGACGCCTAAAGACGGATCCGATTTTGACTTAAAATTATCCATGACAAACTTCCTGTGGCACTCCTTTTTTTAAGCACAATAATATTTGCTAGACACGTGGCCATTCACTTAAAACTGGAGCAAATTTTTTTCCCCCATAGTGTGGTTGAGATTTGTAATTCTCCGCCTGAGTTTACTGTAGCCTCTGTCACCCTTGAAAAATTCCGTGCGGAATTACACAATCAAATGTGTTGAGGTTCTTAAAACGCAAACCATGTTGGTTTTAAATTTAATTTTTAATTTGTGTGTTATGGCATCCTGTTCTTCCAACAGTTGACAATTGGCAACCAAACAATTTGCCATGCTTTATATAATTTTATAATTGCCATGTATCGCGCTACAGTGGTCCCGGTGTTACCCTACTATTGACACACGTTTAGTTTTTTGAAATTGTACGCAGTCTACTAGGCTCGCTGCCAGCGACTTCATTGTCCTTGCATGTCCTGTTGCTCCCACAACCACAACAAATTCTTATTTATTTATAAATCCCATCTGAAATTCCTCTTATTTATTTATAAATCCCATCCGAAATTCCTAGGTTCTTTTACATGCCACATAAACATGAGCACGAGACATCACCGGGACCTTCTCATCCCAAACATCCCTGGGGTGGCTGAACCCGGGACCTCTGGGCACAAACGTGTTAACGTTGCACCTATTATGCCTTTGTAGTTTTTATTTTGTTTTCATCATTGCCAACATGAATTCTGAGAAATTTGAGGAGTAGATTGTGTCGGGCGACTTTCCGGAATGCACCCTGTATCAAAACACCCGCCTATGACCATTCAGCGTGCTGTAAATGCAGACAGTAATTTTGTATCATCGAATGTGCTATTTGTTTACTTCACGATGACATTTTGCAGAAGTGCTCTACACCTGGAAATAGTCCGATCAAAAATGAAATCAACGCAGTACCGTACATCTTGCTTTATTAAGATTCAAAAACATCTCTAAAAAAATGTCCCAAGTAGAGTTGAAAATATTTCTATTGATCTTCATTTGGAAAAAAATGAGTAGTGACCTCTGGCATATATTCCGTACTTTGCTCGAACCGAAAGCTGGCGACGAAGCCCATGGCGATATCGCTCTGACCTTGCCTACACCGTTCGACAATTCCTCAACAGTTAAAATCATGAGGATTTCATTGTATCCGAAGCTCCACGTTTAATGTTGTGGAGCAATTAAAAAAAAAAAAGATTAAGTAAGCTTAGTGATGGTGATAGTGTTGTTAACGTAAAGAAAAAGGATATACAGGTTAAGGAATGCGATGAAAAACTCATCAAAAGTTTAAACTTAGTTAGTGAAGGTAAAAACGACGATAGAAACAAAAGCACGATCGTTTTAAGACTACGCACAGTAATGACACTAAGTGTTCTGCCAACATCCCCGGAAGTTGGTTCGTTCAGTGTCAGTTGGCAGTGCAGTCACGTCGCGGCGTCTGTACAGGAGCATAGAAGTAGTCGCCAGTCTTCCGGTTCGACACGGTACAAAGACGAGACTGACGAAAAACACCTAGAGACAATTGCCATTAACATTACCAGAGAAAAACAAGTCACTATAGAACATACAGGAACCGGCCTACTCTAACATCACCCAAATCGTCACCCCCCTTTCTGTCAACGAAGCTCCAGTCAAAGCGGAAGTCCTACTCCACAGGCCTACTGAAATTCCTAGCTCTGACGCTACGGTCAACGTTGACCCTTAAAATAAGAGTAAGTTTCAAACGTGATGTGTAACAGACTTCTATTAAGCTGCTAAACATATGTCGATCGTTGGTGAACTGTTGTAGTTTGTTCTCTGCCCGAGACAGTTTTAAAGAAACTTTTGTAAATTTCACTGAAAATTAGCCTGTGGTAAAAAACAGACGCATTTTTACAAAGTTCAGGTTAGCATCATCATGAAAGTAACTCATAATTTTCCTTCAAAAAATTAACACGCAAGAAATTTTTCTTAGCTAAGGATACTAGTCTGTTCAGCAAGGAACGCTTCTATTATTTGTTAACATATTGGCACGTTACAGTTAATTGTAAAACTTACTTCTGTGAGCGGTACTTTTCTCTTACAGCTTGTTGAGCATAACTGTGGGAACCTCTGTGAGTATTATATAACAACCGGAGACACTCGTGGAAATCTTCAACACCATATCCAGTCAATTGTTTTGAATTTGCACTCTGAAAAAACATCAAAGAATGTTGCAAACAGCTTGTTACAAGCATACACCATAAAACGCTTCACTGAAGCTTTATGTATCGTAAATTGCTTTAACCCTTTCAGTAGTATGAACACAACTTATATCGGAGTTTAAAAATTGCCAAAATTTACTTAACGGTAATCTTCAAACAAAGCCCAAGCGATTAGCGACTTATCGTTAGTTTCCTAGTTACTTAGGCCGCTATAGTCCACGAAATATAAATGCTGTCTAGTTTTAACGTTCTATGTTAAAATAAAAAAAAGCTTCCAATTGCACAAAACAGATGTAATTCCGATTGAATTAGGTATTTTTTAACCTATATTTTCGATTAATTTAATTCAATAAACCATCTTTTTTACAACCGTAATTGATGATTTTGTTGGCATTGTCACCAAAATTAATGTGAAATTGCTATTTGCTTGCTGAAATAGCCATTGGTTCAAGCCATAACCCTGGAACAACACCACACAATGGCTATCTTTGTCGGGTTTGAGAATGCGGAATCCAGTTTTCCTTCCTTCAACGAATGACGTCAACCCCTAAGTAACCGCCTTTATTTCTCGAAATTCTTCAGTATCGTGATCGCCAATCGGTTCATTCGAGACATGTGACCCTTGATCGACTTGGGGCCCGGTCTCAAGTGACGTCACATGAAGCGTGTCACGGTCGCATCCATTGAAACTAGCAGGAGAGCATTGCTTGCTGGCAGCCAGTCACGACGGCGGCCCAAGAAGAATGGGGAGTGCGCTTTCAACATTCGTAAATATTGAGGAAATAATGCAACTTTAAACTACTTGTGCGGCATTAAAACATCCAAAAAAAATTTCGGAAGCAGAACAGACGCTGTAATGGAAGAATATCCAGTGGATATTATCAATCCAAGGTTTCCCAAGTACTGTTTAATTGAATATTTTCTTTAGTGCTCTTCCGTGCTCGAATTTCAGAAACTTCCTCTTTTAGTAATTACAACGTAACACGATGGTCCAAATTATATTTCAGCTCAATAATTTACAATACAATTATTACATCTGACATTTTTACTCCTAGACCGTTTAGTATTTATTATAATTTATAAAAACTGATTACAGTTCACTCGAACGCAACGAACTATAATTTGAACTCCAATTCTCAAAACGTAAACCCACAAACACACAAAATAGACGCCATAAACAGCAAAACGCTACAAAATTGAAAGAAAAATGCATACACAAAATGAACACAAATTATAATTCGTTGCGTTCGAGTGAACTCTAATCCGTTTTTATTCGTGTACCTTCAAGGGCTGTGTGTATGGGGATACGAGCGGTTTTTTGCTCAGTTAATTTATTATAATTTATTTTCCTGAGGCATGCAACATGTTCATAGCAGCCATGTTTTGGCCATAGGCTTTTTAAGTAGGAAAATTATATCGCTACTTAGGCTTAAAAGGGGGCTAGACACACGCTAGTGTGTCACCGCCAAGTAATAGTAGATCATCCCATTGTAGACATCCGATTGTTAAAAAAAATGATTGTTAATGATAAAAAGGCGGGCCTCTCTAGCAGACATGTGTCTGTCAACTGTAAGCAAATAAAAGCATATTTTGGCATGTTGAGAATAAATCCCAATGAGACAGAAATCTTTCAAATTGTGGTAAATGTAAGGGAAAGGTGCAGGGATAAAGAAAAAATAAAAGTTACAGGATAAGCGTCCACCATTCCTACAGAAAAATAAAGACGGGAAAGCCAAAAGCTTACAAGAAACGCCGTGTCAGTATGGCTCAGCGGTAGGACCTCGGCCTTTGGTTTCAATTCCCTGCTCAGGCAGTCTGACATGTAAGCAGGGTTGGCAATTTCCCGGGAAAATAGTTTTGGACAGGGCACTGGTAAATACCAGCTAAGTGGGAAAAATGTTATTTTTTATAATTTTTGTTTTATCACATGCATTTTTAAAGTTTAAGAGCCTAACTGCTCATTCACAGTAATAGTAGTACGTAGTAATTCTATTTGAAACGAACATTCAAGTAACAGAATGTAGTGAAACTACTAACACAGCAACCTTCATAAAAAAAGGGAAGTATTGAACTGGCACTACAGTTACATGAAAGTCCACAAAGTCCAGCATCGAAAGAATATTTTTTAACTTTAGGCACATCCATTCAAAGCAGCGAAATAGGCTAGGCTTGGACACTACTTCTAAGTTGGTGTTTTGCTATAAGATGCTGCATGGCCGATTGGATCCCGAATGGTAGAGAATCACTCAAGAGTGACTTGGTGTTTGAAATTCTTTTCTGTAAGACTACTTGCATGTTACGTCCCAATCCATAACCCGTATGGTAATTCACAAAAAAATTGTTAATAAATGAGAATTTTAAGCATTTCAATCATAATTTTTGTACTTATAACACATAATTATGTTCATTTTCCTATGAAAACTTTGCATCAGCAAACATATTTTGAATCTAATCTTTTGAATTGAAGACACTTTAATTACATTTAACACTATTTAATTTTTAAAACTGATATAATTATATTTTACACGCTATCCACCTATTTGTCTTTAACTGGGAATAACTGGGAAAATGTAGTTTTTCCTGGGACGGTACATAACCTGGTAAAAACCAGGTAAATACCACCCTTGGTAAATAACATACCAACCCTGCATACAAGTCGAAAAGGCAACGTAAATAGGTTTGCATCTGTACATAGAAAGATGTGTCAGTAACATTTTTATGTTACTGACTAGCTAGTAACTAGTAAAGCCATTAAAAAAAGAAAAGTTGGTTCTCAGGCCCTCCCATACTGATTTTTTGACGGGAAATAAAAAGAAATGACGTGGCAAAAATTAAAGTTAACATATCAAAAATGGTCCTTAGCAAGAAATGAAAATATAAAATTACCATTCTTGACGTTAAATTTAATTCATGGACACGTGGTTAAGTAGAATTATGATACTGATTCTTTATTTTACCCAAAATAAAATTCCCCAAAATGTACGAAAAATGGGGCCGAAAAATAAAAAATAAAATTTCGCCCGGCCGCACGAATTTTATGAGAAAAATGCCCGAGAACCAACTTTTTTTTTTAAGTGGCCTAATGCTGGCCCCATGTTAAATCTCAGACTCATTGCTCATGGCTAGCGCAAAATTGAGAAAGCCTACATTGCTGAACTTCTGCACAGGGATGCATGTTGATCTGAGCATGGTCCTTTTGTTGGTTAGGGGGTTGTAGAGGTCAGGACAAATGCGTGGGAGGGTTTTGAAATTCACCACCAGCTAATTTAAATTTTGTTCCTTTTCCAAAGTTGCAACCAAAGATTTCAAGCAACAATGGCTTGACCAATCAACACTGGTTCTTAGATTTATTGTAAAAGCCTGGACGAACTAAAAACTGAACTGTAATGAAAGACAAAATAAGGAAACATTAATGTTGCCGTGGACTGTAAGAATATAGGGATGCACGTTAGATGAGGGTTACGTAAAATACGAGCATCCACAAGCTAACGGAGTTTTTATTAATAAACCAAACATAAAATGCTTCGCGTCTGCTGTTTTAGTAACAGCGACCTACGGGTGTTTCTGCATGACTAAAATGTCAACGAAATCTTGAAAAATTAAGGGGTAGGTGCAGGGACAAACAAAACTGAAGGGGATGCGCTGATTGAGTGAGCGAAACGAACGAAATCGGCGATTGTTAGCCAGTGTGTGCAAAAATGGGACTTGAGCAACTTAAGCATGTGAAGAATGGTAATACAATAAACTAAGCCGTGTCAATTTGGCTAATTTAACAGCTAATTGGCAATGGTAAATTTGAAAATTATGAATGTGAAAATTTGTAGAAATAAAATTCCTATAGAAAAAAGGTATCGATGAAGATATGACGGTGTAACCTTATGTACGTTCAGTCCTATGAAAGTTGTGATATCCATTCAAAAAACCAAAACTGGCATAAAACCCTGCCAAGTTTCTAAAAACGATCGGCCTTTGAAGGTAGCGTTATCATTCCACCAGGGAAAGGCCGCCAAGGTCAATCCTATTAGCAAGTAAATTAAAACTTGAAGATTGCTACAGCGAGTAGCAATTTTCAAGTTTTCACTTAACGTCTAAAGGACGATTAACTTGGCTAATAGGATTGACCTTGGCGGCCTTTCCCTGGTTGAATATTTCTACCTTCAAAGACCGATCGTTTTTGGACACTTGGCGGGTTTTTATACCAGTTTTGGTTTTGGGTGGATTAAAAAATTAACACTGCTTAAAATTAGTTTTTACTATCGTAAAATGTATGTGTTAAAATCACCGATGTATTTCAGGCATTACATAGCCTATACAAAAATATGATTTTAGCACATGCTGAAGTTAGTATTTTGCGGATAGGAAGAAACGATTTTTATTAAACGCAAATCACTAAATGTTTTAAGACGATTAAAAGTTTAATCCTTACAGCCCTAATGTATATATGCTAGCAAAGGGGCATGCCAGATGGAATAATGAAACATTCAAAAAACCGTATACATTAGCTACGTACCCATGTATCTTTGTGCGTCATGATATTTGCTAAACAAAGTGCTGCACCAGCTACAATACTAGGCAAAAATTTCAAATATGGGTCGGCTTCCAGTAGCGTTAATTCACTCAGGTACTGTAAAGAAACATTTTTGTTAAAAAAAAAACCCGTCCAATGCCCTTACACACAAATTCACAATTAAAGAAAGAAAACAAAAAGCAATTTTCTTACCATGGAGAGGTACGCTGTTAATTCAGAGGCATGTTCAATTTTGCAGAATCTTTCTAAAAAGTAGTATATCGTCGGTACAGCCAAGTCAAACGATAGAACTTTCAATATTAAATGTTCCATTCGTAAAACCTGCAAATTACAAAACCACAATTGCATTAACGTTCGATAAACACTTAAAGTCTTAATGACCTCAGTGAAGTGGGCCTAGAAAGAAGCTGTGCGAGACCTAATAATCTGTACTTTAATGCCACATTACAACAATGTCATTGTGGAGCCGCCTTGTCACAACCTCTACAACTGGCAGCTAATTACTGACTGCATCTTGGTTTGCTTCCACCAGGTAAATATTTATTCGCTGTTAAACATTGCCTATCAGTTTATTGTTACCACTGTTCTATCCACTCATACCTAGGAAGAACCTGCTGCGACGATCCTAACTGCGACTTTCAACCATGGCCCGGCGCGGGCGCCCCCCTTAGGCGGGCTAGCCCGCGATCGAGGACTTAAGATCCGGCGATCACACCAACCTACATGCGACGACGGCTAGTGGTAGAAAACAACGAAGCGACGCATATTAGGGTTGGGCAACTTGCAATATAACGATTTCAAATTTAAAATAGTGATATTTTAAATCGCATTGTAAAATCATGATTGTATTACGCAATTTTTTAAAGGTAAATTTTTAGTGAAAAGTAAGTATATTTAAGTAAATTAAGTAAAAATAAAAGAAGGCGATCAAAATGTATATCAAGAGCTCCTATCCTACTCTAAAAAATACGAAAAATATATCGACGTTTTGATTCCGGTTGAATTAGGCATTTTACTTTTTATTTTAGCGAAAAACCTCAATCGTAATTTTATTACCTTATGTTTTACGAACAGTTAAACCAAAATTAGCGTGAAATTGCGTTTGTTTTCTATTAGAAACACACATGGTTCAAGCATTCGTGAACTCGTGACCCACGCAACGCATGCCGCTGTTTGGTCGCGAATGGCCATTGAAGTGAAGTAAGTCTATGCAAGTCGTTGTCAGCTGCACTAGAGCGCAAGTGCCCGCACGTCATACACATCATAATCACACGTGGATAGCACGACTCGAGAGCCAAGATGGCGGCTAGCTGTGGACGACAGCGACGACGGAAATGTAAATACGACGCGATAAATAAACTATTTATACAATATTAAAAATGCTAATTACAGCCCTAGGAAGTGATATCAGCAAATAAGTATAGAATCTCAAGATTCCATGGTTATTTTTTATCAGAACGAACTTCTGATTAAATTTGATAGTCTTACACGCATTGTCTCTTAGTTCTCTCGAAATTGAATTTTTTGTTATGGCTTGCATCAGAGCGATATTTCAGCAGATCCGATTTCACGGTTTCATAGACCGGTACTTTTTAAAAATTAAATCCTGAATGAAGTGGCTAAAAAGTAAGAGCAGTTTCTTACTTATTTAAAGAAAATATTTTACTTCAAGTTCTATAAATATTTTTGAGTAAATTACTGTAGCCTACTTTTTAAATAACGTAACATTTTTTAAACGACAATGCTTCTGTAAGATAAAACAATTGTTTCTGAACATTCCTAGCCAAACTTTGGAAATAGGCCCATAGGTTTTTTAGATGCCGAGATTTAAATTTTTTCTTAACTTCCAAAATTTTACAATAAATCGTATTATTTAAAATAAATATTAAATTAAAATTATTGTGGGGGAATCCGTTGAATTAAAGGACGCGTTGTTAAAGAGCCACAAGTTTGGCATCGCTAGTATAGGCTAGTAAGTCGGAACACAAATTATATACATAGATAAAAAAAAATGTACACTTAATCGCATCGCACCGCGTGATAAATTTTGAAATCGCCCAAACCTAATGCATATCCTTTGTATTTATATGTGCATAGGGGCGGACCTCCGGGAGAGTGGGGAGGACACCACTCCCTACCAAACTCAAGCTTGATCCAAATTTAAGATGGAATAACACTAAAACGCTAAATTTCACATGAACTCACTAATCACAAACTCAAGTGTGTTGCTAATTTGACACACTGTGCTATCACTGACGTCAGTCAGTCTTTATTAGATGTCCGTGATACCACAGTCTACCGAAAATTAGCAGGAGACTTGATTTTGTGAGTGGCGAGTGCCCGTTCGTGTGAAATTAAACATTTTTTGGTTTTATTCCATCATCTTAAATTTGAAGATGAACCTTCACAGGAAGAACCACTTTGGAATTTTTCAAAGCTTGGTCCAGATTTCGTTTAATCTGCAAGCTCCAAGAGCAACACATCCCAGCACTTGATTGGTCAGGGCGATGCGAGTTGAGCAGGGCTTGTACCAAATTAAACGTTCGAAAAAAGTGGGAAAAATGACTGAATTAGGGATGTGCCGATTATCGGATTTGTATCGGTATTGCCAGTTATCGGAGGCAATTCCGATGTACACCTCCGATGTGCCAATATACCATATTGGATCACATATAAGCCGTACTTTTTTAGATGTATACGAAAACGACGATAACTTGGCAAAATATTGGCCGATTTTGACGTTCGATTTTAACCCTTTTTTCGCCAGCTTTCCAATGGTGCAAACCTGAAGTCATTAGCTCCACCCGTTCTGAAGTTGTATATAAAAAAAAACATTTAACTTAAATGTTTCAACAAACATGGCTTGCAAATAGATAAAAAGTGCTGCTTGCTGGTATTTTAGAACTAATATATCATAAAGTGCTCGTCTATTGATTAATTAATATCAACATTTTCACATCTTTACAATTGTGCAGAAAATGTTTGGCTGCATGGACTTTTTGTGGGGTATGGTCTGGGGAAAATGGCAGTCGGGTAAAAAGCTTTGTAGTACACATTTTTTAATGTTCTTTAATATTTTTATGAGGTTACATTAAATACAAGTTTTTTTCTTGCAGTACATCGGCAGCAGAAACTGTATCACACATTCATTTTTTGCAAAATAATCATTATTTAGTGTTATATCGGCAGTTATCAGCATTCCGTTTTAACAGTAACTGGTATATCGTCACATCCCTACTTTGAACCAAAAAAGTGACCAAAAATAAAAGGAAAGGAAAAAATACACCTCTTAATTTCCTTTTCTTTGTTAAATTTTATTAATGAATTACTAAGATTATTCCTTTTACTTTACAAATAATGAAAAACTTGGTAACACAATAGTTAGGAAACTTGCAATCCTCAGGTCAACTTTTTTGCAGTTTTTTTTTCGAACAACTCGCTTATCTAATCAATTTTGATTCCTTTTTTCAACAGACTTTCGTACGTCTTGTGTGGAGTGTCTACGCTCAACGGCTTTAACTTGCGCCTTTATTGCCCCTTTAATCATGGCCTTGGCTAGCGCGACCTCTTTGAAATTTTTTTTTTATTATTGCTTTGGCAAGCCTTGTATTTGCTTCATGCAGAAGTGTGAGTGCACTATTCAGCTTTTCTTCTTTCTGCATTTTTTTAAACCTCTTCGCCTTCAGTGATGGTTCTTTTTTTCCTAATTGCCTCTCTGCAGCTCTTTCCTTTTTTCATTCACTTTCAGCCTTTTCTTCCGCTTTTCTTTTTTTCATGTAACTATGCATCATACGCAAAAGCTATGATGCATAGTTACATGAAAAAAGGAAAGAGCTGCAGAACAAATTCTGAGACAATTAGGAAAAAAAGAACCATCACTGAAGGCGAAGAAACGGTTAAAAAAAATGCAGAGAGAAGAAAAGCTGGATAGTGCACTCACACTTTCAAAAAAAATGTGAGCAGCACTTCCCATTTTCAAAAAATCAGTAGTGATGGATACAAATAGGGTTTGTTTTGGTAGCTCAGCAATGCACATTTCACTCAGCAATGCATTCAATGTCCATACAGACATTGATGCTCTATCATGTGTTAATGTTCTGTTTGAAGATGAGAACCCACGCTCTACATCTGCATTGCTATGAGAAAGACAAGAGCAGCTTTAATTAGTTTTGAAACAGTTGGATGCTTAGGCCCAGTACAGCGAAGTTGTGTAACTTTATGAATTGGTGCTAGTAGGCATCAATTCGCTTGCATTTGGGATTTCCTTTTTCTTCTTGCAGTAACTTCCACTCACCCAAAAGCAAATCAGTTGGCACCTCCCATGGCATTAATTTGCAAAATTTAACGAATTTCACTCCAAAAGTGACCAATTTTTAAAAAAGTAACAAAAACTGACTTGGTACAAACCATGTGGAATGTGCAGAGAAAGTACAACCATGTTGAGAGAACAGCAAACGTGGAAGTCACGAACGTGACGTCATGAAGGGATCAGGACCGCGTCCCGCCTCCCTTTTGAAGATACGCTACAGCAGTGGCGTTATAGATGTGAACCTATACAGTCTTGATGGTGATGATCTGGCGGAAGAAGTGGAGACCCAGAAGGATGGCTCAAAGTTCTAGAAGGTTGATGTGACCCATGGCCCCGGACGGCCAGGAACCACCGGTGACAAGGCCGCCTATGTGGGCTCCCCATCCGTGAACAGATGAACGTGTAGAACCAGTTCGTGCAGAGGAACTGAGGATGTTGGATTGGCAACATCCATCCACCAAAGAATTGTACAAAACAGGAAAGTCGCAGTTAATGACCGCTAGGACTGAGTAGAAGTTGGCCACTCGTCGACGCGGAAGTGATGAAGAAGGGCGTACCATCCAGGGACCATAAGGGACAAGAAGAGTCAGGGAATCGAGGGTTCCAATTAGGGAGTTCAGGTTATGAAGAGAATAAGTCGGTTGATGAAGAAACCTGCGGTTTCGTTGCAAGGTGACTAAAACTCAGTCTGGTGACAGCATGACAGTTGCGAGGGAGAGATCGAAGCATGCTTCTAGGAACTGAAGCGACCGGGATGGTTGCAGACGGGATTTTGGGAGATTGACGCCAAAACTAAAGGATGGAGAAGTTGGCAAGAAGTTGAGGAATGGCCTGATGAGGCAGAAGCCAATCGTGGAGATAAACATCCACACGAATTTGGTGCTGATGAAGATGAGCGAGGACAGGCTTGAGGACTGCCGCAAAAATATGCGGGCCTGTACGGTAGCCCGACAGAAGACAACGGAACTCGTAGATCCCGCCGTCCTAGATAAAGCGAAAGAGGTGCCGAACATTGGCATGTAACGGAATGTGAAGATACGTGTCCGTAAGATCTATAGAAATCGTCCAGTCTCCCGGTAAGAGAGAGGCTCGAATAGTTTCCGTTTCCATCTGGAAGTATGGGTTGAGGACAAATTGCCTTAGAAGTTTGAGGTTGAATACAAGACGAAAACCTCCAGTCTTCTTAGGGCACAGAAAAATTGGGCTGTAAAATCCTGGTGTCCCGGACTGGGGTTGACACTAAGGCTCGGCCGATACCAACTTTGACCGATCCGATCCGATACCGATCCGGTCCGATGCTACATCACCGATACCGATGCCGATACTTCAATGCATTACTTCCAGCAAAGTTAATGTTTCTTCCATATTCAGAAACAAAATTTGATGAAAAATTCCGAATCTCAAAGCTCAATGAGCAAGCATCTTGCAGTTAAGTGAGTTTTTTGGCACCCGATTTTGGTTTTTGTTAAATAATTTGAGAACGACAGAAGCTATCGCTCCGAAATTAGCACCATTGGAAAGCTCTCGAAAAAACGGTTAAAATGGTGTATTGGAACATCAAAAACGGACAATTTTTGGCGAAGATATCGCAAAAACCGATACTTGACCAAACAGTTGGCCGATACGGATCCGATACCGATACTATCGGTGCCGATACCGATGCCAATATCGGTATCGGCCGAGCCTTAGTTGACACGAATCGCACGTTTTGCGAGGAAACCGAAGATTTTGGCGAGGAGTCGACCTGTTGGCGTTGGAGCCATTGTCCAAGGACGAGACCGTAATGGGGGTTGCTTTAGGCATTTCGGGTGGTAGCCGGAAGAGATTATTCCTAGTATTACTGGATCCTGAGTGATGCCAGGCAGGGAGAAGGAAACGTAACGAAAGAATAATTGTCAATGACGGTTCTGCAGTCGTCGTTGGAGACCGGGGGAAAGCATGGCATAATCGTCTATCTGGAGCGGTGCTGCGGCCACGAGAGCGTCCGCACCCACGTGCCGAGGCCTTGGAGTGAAAGGGCTAACGATCTGCGTGGAGAACGACATAAATCGTCTGTGTGAACCGGGACCGACGTTCCCCAATTATCACTGTCACTGGCTGTTTTGGAACCGGAGGGCTTTGGATGGTGAACAGTCTTGGGACGAGGCTTGGGCTTGCAGGCGATATCTAGGTGGGGGAGGGGGCCAATTTTGGAATTAACCCCGAAAGAGCGTGTCGGACTCGTGTAAAGGTTGGTTCCGATGAGTGTGTCTAGCTGAATCATGTAGGTTCAAAGCGGTGTTCAGAACCACATCTCACAACAAGGTTGAATTGAAGAGTGCACGTGAGAACCACTTCATGGAATGGTAAGCTGTGAACCACGTTTTGCGGAAGACTTCACTGATAAGAGCCACGTCCCTAGTGTGGTCTGGCGGAGGATCCATGGACAGCTTCTAGCAGAGCATTTGCCGCTGCCGCGGTATTCAGGGCGTAGGGCTGGGATGCAGCACGTAACCAAAGTCGTACGAGGCGGTCGTTGTCCTTGTCTTTGTCCGAAGCAGGAACCGTGGTTCGTCTAGGCACAAAGACTTAAGTTCTAAAATCCATTTTCAATTCCGGGTAGGTGTCAAATGCTTTAGGATTGGCGGTACCTTCTCCAGCAGGGCGGAAAAAAGAATTTGCACGACCCGTGCGAGGCGGAGAAGGCTCAGTGTCAAGTTCTAATGGAGACCCGTTACCTAAAAGGTAACCGCCGGTCCGAAGAAGTGTCGTGAGAAGCGTAGTTGACTGGCCCAGGACAGGTTGTTGGCGTGGAAGTCGGTCACGGAGACCGAAGCCAAAACCAGTAGCAGAAAGACCTCTGTTCTTGCTAGGTTCCGGCTCTGCAGTAGATGGCTTGTATAAAAACTATAAAGTATTCTGGAATGATGTTCTCAACAGTTTTGAGGAGTTAGGGGAGGGGAATCTCAGATGGATCTGGTTCTGCAGCAAAAGTATCTTCAAAATGCGCACGACGAGTCGGCGAACCCAGTGGAGAAGTTGTGAACACTGGTAACGGAGGCCGAGACAACAGAATTGGGTAACAAAGGAGAAAGCGGAATCGGGCTTGGAACCGCAGAAGATGTCTGTGACGGACCGGCAGTAGTTTTTTTATTGTCGATGTAACCCAATCCTCGATGCAAGGCGAAGGAACCGGTCGCTTGCGGCTAAAGGACCAAAGGGCGGAATCCGTGAGAGCGTGAACTGTCTCTTTTGGGCAAGGAAGCGTCCTGTTGTGAGAGAACTGGATGCTTGGGAGTAGAAGACGCCCGCGACGAGCGTGAAGATAAATCGAGGGGTTCGGTGATATGACGAGCCCGTCTTGCAGCAGACCGACGAGCCTTAGGTTGAGGCTCGAGTCGCAGTACCGCTACTTGGCGGAAAAAAAAATCTGTGGTAAATCTAGAGAGGCGGCTGCAAGTTGCAGTTGCCCACACTGCAGAGGAAACGTAGCAGTCGTATCTTGAGTTGGACCGCTCGGAGTGGCAGGAACTGTACAGGCCGGTTCTGTACAAGGAACCGTGGAGAGAATAGTACCCAGTCCAGGGGACAGTGACAAGCTGTTGAAAACGAGTTCGTTGGAACCATACAATACGAGAGGACCGGTACGCAGGTTCTCGAGGTGCACAATTGACACGAGGCATGATAACCGTAGGAGTTAAACAGCAGGTCCGACGGTGTCAGGGAGCTACAGAAGAAAAGATGGAGATATGACCGCCGTCTCGGCTAAATACGAAGAGGCTGCGCAGAACCGATGCGCAGAAGGTAGCAACGCTGGTAGCGCCCAAAGTCTTAAATCTCTCGAAAAACCTAAATTTTTGGGGGGTTAAAATTGGTTTCTATCGTCTTAAGAAAATTTATACTAACTGTAAATTTACTTGCATTCAGTTCCTGAGTGCTCTTTATGACTTGGTTTTTTCGCTCTCCTGTTCCGGCCAGTGCGCAACCCCAGATTGCATGCGTCACCATGCACAGCCCTTTTATAAAAGCAGACAGCTCGCCCCTGGCCTATCTCATTCCCCCAGGTCTCATGCGAAGTTGTTACTGTAGTTGTGGAGGTATGAGAGACTTGTTCGTTGTTGCTCGCTTTTTGCAGATGTTGTGTTCTGAGAGTGTATGTCCTTCTTTGGGGTCGTTTCCTCTTTTCGTTTGTTGTGGAGTGCTTTCTGTATTGGCTTGGTTGATAAAGCGTCCAGGGTACCCCAATTCGAGTATTTACACCTACCAAGACTACAACTTCAAAAATACTGCCATCAACGAAATAGTGGGAAGGTTAACAAAGCTAAGGAACAAAATATCATCTCGGATGAAGAGCTGGCCAAATTCAAACCGAAACCACCACAAAAGCCGACAATATTTGCCCAGATTAAAACACACAAAACAGGGTACCCTCTGCGCCTCATTACATCAGCGAAAGGTGGACATGTACAACAGATTGATTGGTGGGTCACTGACAGACTACAGAAGTACCTCTGGGGCGAACACAGACTGAAGAACTCGACCGATTTTCTAAAACTCAAAAAAGTCAAAATTAGAGAGAACGAAATACTTACCTCGTTCGATATTGTCAGCCTATTGCCCAGCCTGTCCCACAAGCTAATCCTCAAAGCACTCTCCAAAGCAGCCAGCACGAAGAACATCCCTGAACAAGAATACCAGAAAGATAGAATTGCTCAAACTAGTACTCTTCCATTTTTGTGCAACACGAAACACAAATTTTCCAGCAACACAGAGGAGCCCCAATGGGGTACTCGTGTTCACACGTTCTCGCCGAGCTAGTACTTCAGGAACTCTACCACCTCGCCACTTATTCCCAGCCAAGACCCCGATTTTGGGAGAGGTTCGTTGATGTCATTTTCGCGATTCTTAAGACATCCCCAAGCTACTGGACAAACTTAACAGCTGGCAACCCGAAATCCAGTTTACCAACGAAACAGAAAAAGACAACTCACTCCCGTTCCTCGACGTCAGAGTGACTAGGCAGACAGATGGCAACCTCCATTTTCAACCATATCGGAAAGGGTCGGCAACCAACCGAGGAATACACTATACATCCGGACATCCACCACATCAACTTCGAACCATAGCTGAAAACGAAATGCAGACTCGTTCAAAGGTCAGCAGACCAACAAACAGCACTCCCACACCTCCACAAAGCGAAAGTGAAATATCTCGAATTGGGGTACCCCGGACGCTTTATCAACCAAGTCATACAGAAAGCACTCCACAACAAACGAAAAGAGGACAAGACCCCAAAGGACTTACACTCTCAGAACACAACATCTGCAAAAAGCGAGCAACAACGAACAAGTCACACATACCTCCAACTACAGTAACAAACTTCAAAGAATCCTAGCCGAAAATAATTTTACCACCTACCTCAAGAACGACACAAATCTGAAAAAGATGCTTGCTTCCAAATTGAACGGCAACACGGCACGAGACGAGGTGCAAGCAATAAACGACACGCGATCAACACACCAACGCCAACTGCCAAACAATTAAATCCCAAACCAGAATAAAAAGACCAGAACCGAAAATCACCAGAACAATCCCTCCTCGTGCACCAACAAGGGAAGAGATGGCAGCTGGATGCCCCAAAACAAAGTGCTGTCTATGCAGTACCATGCAGCGAGTGCACGGCCATTTACGTAGGTGAAGCACACCGCGAAATCATAACACGAATCCTAGACCATATTACTGCAACAAACACAGGCGATGACAAAAACGGAATAGCAATGCACCACTCTGAATCACTCCAAGGACAACCACCTTAGGGCTCTGGAGTCCATCACAATCAACCTATTGCAAAAATACAACCAAACACTCATGAACATTCAGCCACCTTCCTACCCTAACATCATGCACCTAGTACATCCAATGCTAGAGGACCAACTGAGAGACAAGTGGAAAGTCAAGGCCAACTCAACTCCCAGCAGGCCTAATACAGATCATTGGCAAAGTGAAAACGTGCCAAACGCAGCAACCACGAAGGAAAACAAATGTGAGAGTAGACCTAGCATTAAGAAGCCTGACGAAAACAAACGTGTTGATGCCCATAGTTTGAATAACAGTGGGCCTATTGTTTGTTGAAAATTTGCTGTACAACAACAGAGAGTGAACATTGAATTAGCGTGAGCTTGAAACGATGATCGTTAAACATGTCAAAAGATATTCAGTATAAAGGTCTTATACAGTACAAAAACACAAAATAGCTTTTATTTTACTTTAGATAATAAATTTGTTGGAAGACCAACAGCCTGGCATTACGGTACGCACTAGTGAAGTCGGGCAAATTTTGTTCAACCTTGTAGATTACATGCGGTTAGGCTACAAGACTTTTTTTGGGTGTGGGTTATCTGGGAGGCCGGTTATATGCGTGAAAGTACGGTACTTTGGTCAAACCACTCACTTGTGAAGTTATTGTGACGTTATTGGCGCCACAATCACCGCATGGAACAAGACACCATTTATGTCGGAGAGAAACGAAAGAAAGCGAACTAGTTTGGCAACATATGGCAGACGAGTCTAAAAAGGACGAAAACGGCATCGCAGTCCACCGCATGAGCACGCAGCATACTATTGACTGGAAAAATATGAAAACCCTGATAGTTTCAAATTCTGCCATCAATGGCCATACAAGCACATTGGAACATGTTGAACATCCAAGCCCCTTCCTCTCCCGAGATCCAATTCCTTGTGAGAGCAGATCACACCAGCCTCACAAGTGAGTGGAAACAAACCAACAAATATCGGAGGACGCGAGTTTGAAATGACAACAGAAAGTTGAATGTGGTACCAAATTGACCTCCAAACAAGAGCCTGAAGGAGAGTTGGGTAGAACTGCTGATAAAAAAACCTTGCCGAGATCCTACTTGAATTTACTGCATCCAGCTAACGAAATAATCAGACTGGAACATTACAAGTTGGGTCACAAGCCCCGTCACAAAGCTAATTTGAATTTTCGAATGGTACAGTCAACCCTTCCCTACTTGGTTGCCAATCTCCCTTTGACGATTGAAAACCAACAATAAGCGAATAGAATTTTAAGTCCCTCACACCTAAATGGTGACTAGAACTACAAAAGTGGCTGTTTGCAGATATGAACTCAGCTTTGCCATTCAGTCCACATTTGACAACCAAGAGCAAGGTTCACGGCATTTAACAAAAAAAAAAAACGGGCCCGGTATTTAAATAGTCACAATTGCGTAAAAATTTGGTATGCTAAAGACTCCAGCAAATAATAAAATTGTAGAACCCACTTAGTCTGACTATTGGAAAATGGCAGGAGAAACTGCTTTTAAGTTGCCTTTGACATTTTTCTGCAGTACTTTACATAAGGTGTACTCTAGATTTACATAAATTAGGTTTTACCTGTTTCTTTGTGTATGTATCATCTGTTATGTACACAAACTCTCCAACATCTGGAGGGTAAATTTCTTCGTATTTACTGTTGGGAAAGAAAAAATCATTAATCAGCCAAGAAAAAACCAACAAATAAACCCTTCCAACAAAAGCAATGGTTTGGTAGCTAAGCTTTTAACCTCGAACAACAATTATTTTAAGGCCAACAAAAAAATTGGTTTGGTTTGCGTTCCCCGACCGACCCTAAACTTTTTTCTTGTCCAAGGAGAAAAAATCCCCCTCCCTATTTTGACACTCCATCCTACGATACAAAAACGGTTCAAATGCTTCCTGGAAATAGGAAAAATACTGCTCCGTGAACACGAATGTATCTTTATTGCATAAAAAAATATTAAGGCCATTAAAAAAAGAAAAGTTGGTTCTCAGGCCCTCCCGCACCGATTTTTTGACGGGAAATAAAAAGAAACGGTGCGGCAAAAACAGCAGTTACAGATCAAAAACGGTCTTTAGTAAGAAATGAAAATATAAAATTACCATTTCTGTCGTTTAATAATTTTATGGACATGTGGTAAGCATGAATTACGAGGCAGTGTTCTTTATTTTACCCAAAATAAAAAATATAAAATAAAATTCCGCCCGCCCGCACCGATTTCATGAGAAAAATACCCGAGAACCAACTTTCTTTTTTTAAGTGGCCTAAATTACAAATTTTTGAAGTAAAGACTTTCTGATTTAGTAACAAAAAAAAGTGCAAAAATAATTTTCAGACCAACCGACCCTATTTTTGTTTTAACTGCGTAACGCAAACCAAACAATTTTTTTCGTTTGGCTAATAGGCATGTAGATCAAAGCCTCAAGGAATCCATTGTGATAAGAATGTTTTTTGATATCATTCATACGACATGTTGTGTTCCTTCCAATTCCAAATTCATCAAGATTGTTGCGATTTTCCCCACCACAATAAAACCCACTGGGTTTTTCACAAAAAAAAAAACCGTTATTACACCCAGTCAAGTGTTTCCCCCCCCCAATTTTTAAGGGTTAATAATTGAAGAAAAGGCGTTACGGAGATCAACTTTTTCAACAGTTGGTCTTAGACTGACCCAGATACTTAGTTTAGACTTCGAGTCATACGAGTCAAATGAATGAAGGGATGCTTAATAATCATATTTCCTAGTGAACTGCCAATTCACTAACCCGAATTCCAAAGAGAGTCAGCTCAACTTGCTGCTCATAAACAGTTGAAACAGAACTGAGTGCATAAAACATTAAAAAAATTCAACAAACATCAAAAAAGTAAATCAACGGCACAACTTGATAAAACTCGAAAAGCCCAAAAAAAATCCAGCCAGGCTGATCTTTTAAAAAAAAAAAAAAGTTTTTCACAACCCTTGAATTCATGGCATTCTGCAAGCAGGGAAAACAAAGTTCTCGTCAGTAATATAAACTACTACATATAAAGACTCGTTAAACAAGTCTAAAAACATCGTGAGTTTTACTTTGAAAGTTCTTCAACATTCTCACAAATTTACACAACACGCACAAATTTGAATCGCACGAAAGTAGTAAGAATGAAGTAGCACAAAAAGGAAAGCCTGATAAGACAGTCGACTGTGTTTACATCCACCAGTGTTGGGACTGTCAAAAATTAACAAAGAAAGACTGAACTTCGAAATTTACGCGTGGTGTGTAAACTCATTTTGATCTGATAAGCTGAATATCTGTATCTGTACCAATGTTCACAGGAAATAAATTTCCCAGAATAGCAGAGGTGATTTCCACGCTAGTTATATAGGAGAAAATGGCCACCAGCCAATAGCCCGCTACGTATTTTTCCCCGTAAGTACATTATGTTATTAATTTTTGATAGCCTATACCCCTATATTTTAAGTGTTGGGCTCCTGTGATTTTAAAGCTAGAATATTTAGCATGTCACAGCGCTAGAGCGCCTTAGACTTAGTTTTCGTTTTAATTTTACACTGGGTTTTTGTTAAGGATGTGCCGATGTACCGATTACTGTTAAAACGGAATGCCGATATAACATTAAATAAACGTCCGATGCTTTAGACTAGCATAAATTTCGACGTTTCGTCTACCTTTTCTGCGCAAAGAAGCTAAAACCTACACATTAAACAGAGTCAACTGGCGACTAGGAGTGGCACCATAATCGATAATATCGCGATAAAAACATTCGTCGATTATCGTAACCCACTTTTTCGGATGTAACAAAATATCATGAAAACCTCGATGCTTAAATTGTCGTATCTCAGAAACTGTAATAGCTAGAAACATATTTGTTAAAAATTATGCTAGTGTTGGCCTCTAATTTATCATTATGTATGAGACAAACCTATTTTTTGCTAAGAGTGCATCGGCACTTAACCTTCACCAAAGTCAGTCGCCACTCGCCAATTGGCGAGGAAAATTCGGCAGTTGGCGACTTGAATCTTAGCACTACTGGCCATAATGGCGACTGATTCACAAATCCTGATGCTTAAATTGTCGTATCTCGGGAAGTGTACTAGTTAGAAATAACTGGTTTACGCCGTTGCGTGCAGAATTACATGGGCTATCCAACCAAGAATACAATATTGTTAAACATTAAGTAGTAGCAGACCTGCTAAAACTATTTCTACATGGTGAGGAGGTAAAAGACAAATGGCAAGTGAATGTTAAGGTCTACTGGCCAAATGGCGACCGCCACACAATTCACATTCATGAAGGTTGGCACTTAGTGTACGCTGTGGCAGTTGGATGGCGCTACGTTATTTATAAAATGAACGGCCTCCTGTTCTTTGAGGCTTCGCCGCCATGTTTAGTTGTTAACACGGTAGTTTGCGTCCCATTATTTTCCCAGTTATTGTGTTTAACCTGGCGCTACAAATGTATAACAGAAACAAGTAGTTTGTGGCGTGCGGAATTACAAGGGCTCTCCAACCAAGTGTGCAATACTGTTACTAGCCACTTTAGCTGATTGGAGAGTTAGTTTAATGCAAACAATATTTAAGCATAAATAGCAACACAACAGCTAAATTGTGCCTACATGGTGAGGTGCCTAATGGCCAAATGGCAAGTGCCACACAATTCACTTCGTGAATGTTGCACCGTAAGCTTTAGCCAAAGTTTTTTTAAATTAACAAAATTTAAATGGTTTCTCCAGCCTCAAAATTGTTTTATCGAGATATTATTCATTATCGCGATAAGCCCAGAAGCAGAACTTTCTGCAACACCAATTGTTGGAAAAAAAATGTGTGTGCGACTAATGTTTTTATCATATGGTTACCCACACATTTATTGCTTTTTATGGAATAACTTTTCAGTGCTTTATCCTATTGATCTGGCTACTCCACCAATTACATGGCCTCGTCGAGACGATTAAATTGGTGTATTGAAATGTCAAAATCGGTGAAAAATTGACAAATGGCAGAAATTTGACCAAAATTTGTCTGCAGCGGCCTTCAACTATCTGCGACGTGTGTCGCGCTAATTCTGCCACGGGGGCAATAAGTTTAATAAAAGTTTTATCGTGAGACAAATTTTTTGTATCTTGCCACTCCTACTGGCATCTAATAATTTGGCACTAGTTTCCACTTTGGCCATGTACTTCCATGATAACCATGAATCGAATTTAAGTAACTTTCCATTTTCAATTAATGCAAAAAAAAAACCTAAATATTCTTTATTTGTGGTTATATGACTGAATCCTTTAACATCCTTATTTTTGCAACCCAAACCATTAAAGCCCATTTTCAATTTTATTCCAAGTGAGTAAAATTTAATGCTGTGCAGATACCAGTAGCCTACTGGTACCGGGACCTGCTGCAGGTACCACTGGTGCCAGTATATCGGACCAACACCGGGTAAACAAGTACCGGAATCTGCTTCTTTTTTTCTATAATCGGCATTTTCGTTCATTAATAATAGGGCGTATTGTTCCCAACGCTAAGGGTCGACCGATGGCAAAATTTTGCCGATTGACCGATGCCGATATTTTCCCGATTTCATGACTTAACCAATCGGCCGATGCCGATTGCCGATATTTTCTTTAAACAGAAACTTAACAAATTTTCGTATTTTGTTTGAAAAATAAAAAAGTAACCAGTTACAGCATTACAATCATCTCTACAAACAGCTGCTCCAGAATAACTTACACATTGAGGGCTTACTTAACGATGCTAGAACAAAATTTTGAAAAAAACTTTTTTTCTTTTAATTTTTATTTTCTTTTAAGGCTCAAAGAAATTAATTTAAAAATAAATAAATAAATAAATTATGGCATAAAGCTAACAACATACATTTAATTTGTTGGAAGTTAAAACAAGTCACGGAAGCACGTGTACGTGTAGACGCTCAAAAAGAACGAACGAAAAAAAATTTTTCCGAAATATTTTTTTAGCAAAAAAATGCAAATATATTTTATTGTAGGGGTAAAATAAATGTATTATTAAACAAATGCATTAAAAAACTGAAATGCTGACTATTTCAAAGATTGAAATAGTCAGCATTTCAGTTTTTTAATGCATTTGTTTGTTTTTGAAGAGCTAAATATATGCCAAAGCCCCATAACGATCCAGCAAGTGGCTGTCGGAAAGACAGGAAAACGATATTTAAACAACAGCCAATCTGCGATCTGAGGCTATGAATAACTTCACAAATTCGATATTTACTGAGGAACACTTACCATCTAAAGTGCAAAGGTCACGTTTGTGGCTTTAATTCCACTGATCGTCAGCACCGGACGTACATTTTTGCCTGTAAACGTTGCGTTTTGGCGACCGCTGGCTGGCAAACATTTTGGTTTGAAATTAAATCGTTAATGGTTACGTTAAAAGATAAATAGAATAGTATAGGGATTAACATTGCAATTAAAACGTTAAACTACGTTTCGGCTACTGAGGATTTCGTTGTTTGTACCGTGAGTTACACGATCCCATGCAAACAGAGTCGCGCAAATTAGGCCATTTCACGGAAGCGATCGCTGCTTGTTGTTGACCGCGCGCCTACGGAATTCGTTTTGTTTCAAATACTAAATAACAATCAGTCTTCCATCGGCAGATGCCGATGTTTTTTTTCTTCATATTTGTTGCGGCCGATGTAAATGCCGATTTATAGGAGGCAATACATCGGCAAGCCGATTGCTCGCCGATGCCTTAAAATTCATTCCATCGGCGCCGATGACGATGCCGATCAATCGGTCGACCCTTACCCAACGCTAGTAAAATTAGCAACTAAGTCGGTATAGGATTAGGCCTACCAAGTATAAAATGTTTACTTAACACAAAAATGTTAACATCTTCCGTCAGTTAACACGATCATTAATACACTGTTACGATGTCTCGTTTAAGACAGTTGCGTTGCTAAAGTGTGATGTTATTAAATTTTGCACCGCTAAATAAAATTTATGGCACAAATTGCGATGTGATAGCGCTCCTTTTAAGCCTTGTGAATTACGTTGGATTCCAGAGGAACGACCACACGATAACCTAAATTTGTGAAAAAACAAGAAAGACGTTGCGTTAATGCTAGATCATGTAAGAGACTTTCCCGTGATAGAGAAAGCTCCCTCTCTGGCAGAAGTTTAGAAAATAGACCAAGCTCTTTCTTGAACGCCTACTCCCAGATTGTAGCCAAATCTACTAGATAAGCCCACAGGCATCTAACACATGATTTAAGGTATTTAGTTCATTACATAGTCACTGAACCAAAATCGAAACCAATTCGCGATTAAAATTATATTCACAACCAAACAAAAACAAGCCTTCGTAACTACATAATTGGAAACTAGTGCACACAGAAATAGTAACAGCCTCGAGCCCATTTCCGCAAAATCGCAGAGCATTAAGCACAGGATTTCCCAATTGTGAATCACACCTTGGATAAAAATTGAGTTCGTAAAATGTAGGAAGCGAATAGTAAAAATTGTACGGGAAAAAAAAGAAAGATTTATTTAAGGAGAGGGCATTAACTCCAAAATTTGCTCCAACAGAGCATTTCATAGACTTATGTATTGAATTGGTACCACATGTTAAAACACCACTTACGCTGCAATAAACATGCATGCTGTGCCGACTAACTGAAGCTTCCCCCGTAAAACGGACATGCACGAGAGAAAGCGGTCAATGTAGCTAACAGCAAGGTAGAGCGTCTCTGTCTGCAGTTTGTATTCTTCTCCAACTTCTACGAGCCAATCCACAAGAATAGACCGCATCCCTGATGTTATGTCTGGCTGCTTTTTTAGGTAGTGAGGTTTCGGCCGAAACCGTAACTAGAAAAAAAATTGAAAATATACACTATGCGAATATTTCTAGAGAACTCACAAGTACATTTTTCAAATATGCGATCGAAACTAGCCTTCACATAAAATTTTAAGAAAAACATTTGGCCCATAAAACTATCGGCACGTTACATGCAAACATGAACATCATTTCGGAAAAAAATACAGTTTTACATTGAACTAATACTGCCCAGTATACAGTACTCGAGGCAATAACAGTAAAAAAAAAATTACATTACTTTTGTTCCTCCTTCAGCACCACAGTATTACCACAGTAGCGGTATTCCCGATGGTTAAGCTGCAGTATGATGATCATTCGAGGGAAAAAAGGCTAAGATGGTTTGTGAATGATGATCATCATTCACAAACCAACTTAGCTCCCCCCCCCCCCACCCCCCTCGATGGCAATAATTCTTTTAACTTAATTCGCACAACTAGCGCGGATGTGTTCAATTTCGGCCCTCGTGCTAGGCAGTAGGAATAGAAGACACATTATGAAGGGAAAAGTTTTTAACCATCAGTCCTAGCCAGCTAGAGTAGATCCTTTTAGTGGCAAAGTTGACCCTAAGGTACATACAATGCTAAAAGTAAGTTTTTGCGCTAGACAATTGACAATAAGACTACGAAAAAAAAATTAGTCGGTTCTCAGGCCTTGCCTGGTGCTCAAATTTGCCCCTGGTCATCCCTTTTTATTTGCTAACGCAAGCTAAATTGATTACCGTAAAAGGAAAAGCAATTCAGTTAACACAAAATTTGTTTTTAGCCTAACTTGGCATTCAATAACTGTACTCTTATGTTAAAGCATCATCCCGACTGCCTTATAACCGCACCGATCGCATCCGCCATGTTACAATCGCCAAAGTCAACTGAAGATAGTAGCTGCGTTCCTCGTAGCGGTTATAAGGCAGTCGGGATGTTGCTTTAACAGAATACAATTATTGAATGCCAAGTTAGGCTAAAAACAAATTTTGTAGCAAATCCTCGTAGCGAAGAACGCAGCTACTGTCTCAGTTGGCATTGTGCCTAATAGACGAACCAGCACACACATTAATTGTGTCGTCACAAACCGGTATGATTTTCGTATTTTAAAATCGCACTTTATATTTTATGTTAGTATCTTATAATTTTTCTTCGGCGGTCTATTGGCACAAATAATTATAATTTTTTAGCGCATTCGTCGTTTAGAGTTTTGATCTCATGGTAAACCTGGAAATTAATGGTCGCCACTCGACAGGGGGAGAGTTAAGTCCGTTGGTTGGCGATTAACATTTTTCAACCACTCGACAATTTGGCAATTGCAGCAAGGCATCTTTAAAAAAAATTTTAACGTAAAAAGAAAACACTAATTTATATGAACTGCAATTTGAGTCTGAAGAGATGCAGTCACCAAAATCACCCTTTTTTTTTAATAATATTTCTTTCCAACCTCTAAACACTAAAGTCACCCCCTTCCCTGTCCGTCTATTTTATTTTTAGCGTGCGTGCCTGCCTGCCCTCCTAAACATCGACGGTCATCGGATACCGAAATTTTTCAGCCAGTCTTGTATCAATCCACAGCTAAGAAGCATTAACCGCAAACTCTAGTTTAAAGAATTTATATTCGCTTATAATTTCCATTCAATTTACTCAGTTTCGTGCTTAATTGTAATAAATTATTATTAATATATTCGTCAGAAACTATTTATTTTGGTGAAACCACCGCTCCCAACGTGTTATATAGCTGTAAAACCTGAACTTCCGGTTTCAGTGATCAAACGGAAATCTGCTTCCGTTAGGCCTAAAGTGGCGTCAGGATTTAGTTGCACTCGTCGGAAAACTACTAAGACACAGCAGAATGACTAAAACAATTAAACAAACAATGTGAACAATTAAACTTTTTTTTATTGTTTTTAAATAATAGACCTAGCCTACCGCTTATTTAAAACCAGCAACCAACACGTAGTTATGACTGTACAGAATTTCTAAGCACGCCGGCTGATCGAAGATGGGCAAAAACAAAAAAAGACGCATGTGTTAAGAATTTTACGCGATTCCTACTTTTTATTTTAACACATTTTATTTGTTAGGCCTAACTGTTTTACTTCGTTATAAATATGTTTTGGCTACATAAAGTACGGTTCGTACTGCAATTTTTTTCTATAGTAAAACGCCATTATAATAGATTCTTTTTTTTAATCTGTTAATATTAAAGATTTTTCACGGTTTTCGGTGAACCGAACATCCGATTCAGGTTTTTAAACATTTTGCAAACTACGCGGATACGGCCAGCTCTAGCGCAACACTGAAAATCCGTCGAAAATCAAGTGGTGTGGATTCACTGACAGCCACATTGAATCCTAATAAAACTTCAGAAATGTGGGGAGGGGACGGGGGAAGATATGAAGGCAATCTCACGTTGAGGATGCACGTGCCCCATTCCCCCAACCCCCACCTTTTTTTTTGCCCATTTTCCCCTTATTTAAGTAGATAACATTATGAAGGAAAAATATTAAAGCAACGACGAATAGAGGGTTGGAAAAGTCGGAAAAATAGCGCCTGCCTTTTTTTTTTGCCAGTCTTTCCGACGCTGCCTCCCCTCCCGTGAAAGGCTGCATATCAAGAAATTAAATTATGCCTTGCCAAGCAACTAAATATTGTTTAATTATCCTTTTTTACTCTAGTTTGTCAACATGTGTCTAGTTCTACTAATGAATGTTGTTAGAATTGAAATAACTTTGTCACAAACCGTCTTATATCTTGTTAAAAAGTGATTAAAATTATTTACGTACATTATCCGCTAATATTTTTTAAATTCCTGCCAGAAATTGTTTATTTTGCCGAAACCACCGCTCCCCAAGTGTTAGGCAGCTGTAAAACCTGAACTTCTGGTTTCAGTTATCAAATGGAAATCTGGTTCCGTTAGGCCTAAAGTGGCGTCAGGATTTAGTCGCATTCGTAGGAAAACTACTAAGCACAGCAGAATGACTAGAACAATACCGTTTAAGCCAAAAATTTGAACAATTTAACTTTTTTGTAATGTTTTTAAATAATATACCTAGCCTAACGCTTATTTATAACAAGTAACCAACATATAGTTACTATTGAACCAGAATTTCAAGCATGCCGTCTGATCCAAGATGGGAAAAAGGAAGCGTGTGTAAGAATTTTACGTGATTCCTACT
>JAHWFP010040591.1:0-24882 GCA_023313725.1 Lithobius niger
CCCCCCCCCCCTTCTGCTTCGGAGTAGCAGTACCCTAAAAAATGCACTCTTGCACAGTGTCATGTATAAGCGACGAATAAGAATTTAAAGTTACAGGATTTTTTTTTATAAATTTATAAATTTATAAATTTTTTTTAATGTCATTCATTGTTTTGCCGAAAAGGGCACCTGCTGAAGCTTAGTATTTGAAGTAGCACACACCTTACAAAATCAGCTAGAGTAGAATTCGACCGTAGATAATAAAGGGCTTCTCAATAAAAATGCTGCAGCATACAATTCAAACTTCAAGGGGTTTACACCATTATCCATTCGACTACATTGCTACACACTTTTACAACGAAATTGTAGCATTTTTTAATTTTCACTTAAGTGTCTCATTAAAAAACGTTGACTATGCATTGTAATATTTCTTACTACGAAACCGGATACTAATAAAAATATCTGGCATTTAAAAGTTGTCTATTTCTTTTAATTATGTATGAAAAGCGGCACCACTATGGATGGATGCATTTCCAGGTTTTCACACCGTTTTGTATACGAGTAAACATCGTCTGATATTCACGTTAAATAAGATAATTGCGTACTACAAACTTGATTTAAGGAACGATCGGTAGAAAAAATTCATTTACGTTGCAACAAGCCTCATTCACCAGAAATTGCAGTACCCCATACTATGTTTTTAATAGGCTTCTCGTCACAAAAACATTAAGACACTTCTCGCCCCCAAACGCAACTAAACATGAGCTTCAGTTAAAAGGCTTTACTACGGTTTCCACATTTAAACACTTTCTCACTGTTTTGTCGTAGAATGTAGAAAATGCAGCAGAAAATCTCACAAATCATAATACGACGTGTCACACTTTAGAAATAATCAGCTTCCTGTCTTTCGACTTAAAATGCAACAGATAATCGTAGATATGCCTTACCACACTTTTTACTGTTTAGGGGATTATCTCCAGTATGAACACGGACCACCAACAAAATAATTGCACTAAGTGAGCAAACATTCTTTGCCATATTATCAAACTACTTTCTTGTTGTTTATAAAGTTGAATTTCCTCGTCTGTCGCTTTCTGGCAGTTGACTTGGAAGATTTCACTTTTTTTAGTTGAAGCACGAGTGGCACATTACATAACACATGTCATGGCGTTCGTTTTAACCAAACTGCTTCGTGATTGGTTAAAAATAATTCCGAAAATAGTTTAGAATATAGCTTAATAAATTTTATTCGTCTGAGAATTCCAAAGAATACTTTAAATAAGAATTTATGAATAACATTGAGAGCCCACAAACAAGCTGTAAATGATACTGAAGTTTTAAAAGGCACAAATTACTGGCGCCATCTAGTTTTTGAAATTGAAGGTTTTCACTGTTTAGTTCCAATGGTGGTCGAGGCGAGTCTCTGTCATCGGTCAAACGCTAGGACACCACCCTAATAGAAGTGTGTTACTCATCGTTCCTACGGAACTTTTCATGGACTCATGGTACCATCTAGCTCTTGCTTACTCCAAGAAACGGAATGCATAACGGTATTTCTTTTAACGGAACAAACAAGCCACAACATCCTTAATTATTGAGTGAAAATTTGGTTCGTCCTCGTGCACCTAGGAGCAAATTATAAAGATTGACAATATCATTGCCACTAGATGGCGCCACGGTATTTTCGTTCGCATTTCAATCGGTTATACTGCCACTTTAACACGTGATGGGGACGACCTTCAAAATTATGCTATGATAACGGCAAACATTTGATGAAACGCTCTGAATAGTACAACTTTAGCTTATTTACGAGTTTATAGCACTTTAAATTTTACACATCATATCTTTATAAACAATCAACGGCTATTAAGAACCTAAAAACTATGAGTGTCTTTTTGTACCATTACGTCCCATTTGCACAAACATTCATAAACCATTTTGGATAGTTTTAAACAGCAAAAAGGCATCAGAAATTAGTAACTCGATTTGGAAGGTGCAATGGCGTCTGATAACTTCAGTAAGTGTAGTAATAGTGGTAACTGTTTAGTATTCCTTTTGCCTACTTAAAGTGTAACGGTAGTTGGATTGAATGATGTTGTAAGCTACCCAGCACGCACGTTAAAGGTGAAACGGATAGAATCACTCAAAGTAGGCTTAACAAAAGATTTATTTCTGACCACAAATGGATTGGTTGTGATAAGCAAATTTGTTGCTAGTGATAATTTTTTATCGCTACGTCTACTTAAAAGGTTTCGTTAGTGTGGCAAAAAGACTAAAATACCTGGACCAGCACCTGGTTGATTTTAGTTTTTGTTTGCCTATACGAAAATATACGTTACCTTATTTAACATAGCAGTTTCCCCCTTCTGGAGCTCTATATCTCTAGCTTGAAAGTTAGCTTCCCTGCTAAACTCGTAACCACTGCGTATGACAGGAACCAGGTCCGAATATATAAGCGGACCAAAGCGGATCACAGCATCTTTCTTCCCTTCCATCCCCCATGAACCTAGTCCATCCGAGGGAAGGCTTGGGCGGGTTAAAGGTAATGTACACTTTCGTATAGATAAACAAAAACTAAAATCAACCGGGTGCAGGCCCTGGGATTTTAGTCTTTTTATTGTCACGAAAATATCATTACCTTATTTAACATAGCAGACTTCGTCACAGAAGATGGAGGGCTAGGTTTAGAGTACCTACGTTCCAATCATGCGTCCCCACAGACCACGTCTGGGTGAAGAAAACCAAAAGAGCCTCAATCCCGGACCTTGGGAACTACAGTCCCAAGGGGTTACCATCAGGAACAGCAGATGCCGGTAGAAACAGCTAAAGGGTCACCACCTAGGGGCAAGGTAGAGATGCAATTTCAAGAAAGAAACTTTTGCCAACCCACATTGGACGAGGAAGCTTCGAGGTAGACGATCGAAGGCACACAGGAGACTCAGTGGAGATACAGGAACCATAGTGATGAAAGGTATGAGGACCGTGGGAAGCCCACAGGATGACGGTAACGCAACCCGGCTCGAGGGAAAGTCCTCAGGTGAAGAATAGTCAGGCATCGGAAGTTAGGATGAGCGGAATACGGAGCAGGGACGGTGTGGTAGCAATGCAGAGGCCTCTACGCCGACCGAAAGAGGAACTGAGGATCGGGCCACCAGACAAGAGGGCATACACGGTATACCCGCGAGCTATGTCCCGGACGGTATTGCGGATGAGGTGTCCAATTCCGTGCTTCACCAGCGTTTGCGCTGGTGAAGCGGTATGAGGAGCAGGAACAACCTGTGATGCGTTAAGGCCGAAATCGGGGTTGAAAAGGCGTGGCACAATTTGTTTTCCCTCCTTCCTTTCCTTGTGAAGAGAACGGGGAAGTGAACTGGATAAGGAAGAAATCTCTCAAGCAGCTCGTAACCCAAAGTCGAACGCTAGCAAAAAATGGGACGGGTGATTGACCACTTTTGGGGTAACACCCGGCACCCCAGGGCTACTCCCTTGGCCTTCTTACGGCATGGTGAGCATGGAAGATCATGGGTGGAGGAACCAGAGTGGTGTGAAATCCCGGCGAAGACCGACAGGAAGGCAGAGGTTTTGTCATATTGCCACACAAAATATGAGGACAACAATTGGCAAACCTCGGCGACAGCAACAAGGAACATCGGGAATCGGTGCAGTGATAGGTCACGGTGGTGGCGTGAAGGATAGGGACTCCATCGCCGACGGATCCATGTAGGGAGATGGCCGAGATGAAGGTGCCTCCTTGTAAAGTCGGTGTACGGAGTCCAGGTCTTCGGGAGCTGATGGAAGGGCCTGCTGAGGTGGTGTAACGGCACCGGTGCTGTCGCTGATGGATCCTTGTATGTGGGAAGCACAAGGTGAGGGAGGTGCATCGCAAACCTGGCATACAGAGTCTGGGGAAGGTAAAACAGATGGCGAAGCAGTTGCACGAGGAGATCGGATCCGGAGGGATATTGGGGCACCGTGCAACCGTCTAGTGCGCGATCGCGCAAAGTAGGAGGCTCGCCAAGGAGGAGAGGATGGGATCAAAGAAATCCACGGTATTCTATGTTATAGAAACATGTAGTTTGTCTCAATTTCTGTCAATTTCGGACGACAGCGCTATGTTTGAAGATTGTAGTTGGAGATTGGCATCCTGGAGCGAAATCAAGCAAGTTCTTTGTGTAGCAGACAGATGCGAGGGCTGGAACTGGGTAATAGGAGGAACAGTGCTGGGCTGGGCAGTCTGGTAAGCCAATTGAAGTCCGGCGAGAAATGTACGTTTGCAAACCAAAGTCAGTGAAAGGTTCTTCAGGTATAGGTATACAAGGGCTGATCGGTCAAGGTAATACAGGCGTACGTGGCATGTTCCCTAACAACTCCTTCCCGGTAATGTCCGTTTCCCTCCCTTTTCCGCTGATGAGTTGCAGGTGCTGGCCAGTTCGGTGCGGGTGGCATGCAAACAGTGGATTGGAGGGGATCGAGAGCAGGCGGGGGGACAGGGACGATGAAACCAGACAAGGGCCGAAAGAAGACTGACCGCCCGGGAGGCACTGGACGTTGCCTGCCAAAGTGGAGTCGACGACTGAGAGGCCTAAAGATGACGAAGCACGAAGGGGATCCGGAATAGAGGTGTACCGGGCATGCGTTTTAAGAGGGTCAGTGTTGACTTGCAGGAGGGAAGAAATCACTGTTGTGCAGGACCACAAGAGACAGGAAATCGGTGACAGGAAGCAGAAGACGCAGAAAACGCACGATGGTAGTCTGTGTGGTCGCAGTTCCAGCAGGCCCCAGGTTGATTGACAGGTTCGTGGAACGGCGAATCTGTGGAACCGTGGAGTGGAGGAACTTCACAGAACGCTGGAACTGTGGAATCGAGGAACGGCGGAATCGTTGGTTAAGGGGGATGGTGGCATGCAGGAACAGCGTTGATTGAAAGAAGCCATACAATGGCCGATGAGACAGGCAAAGAGTGAAGAGGCTGTGCAGTCCTAATGTGCAGACAGCAGTGGCGCTGGAGGGGTGAGGTCATAGTAGCAAAACGTCGTAGTAGCAACCGACGTAGTAGCAAAGCGTTGTAATAGCAAAACGTTTTCCCGTCGTAGTAGCAAACGGTCATAATAGCAAAACGTCAAAAGAGCAAAGCTTGAACGTACTGGGTGACGTCGTAATAGCAAAACGACATAATAGTAAATCGTCACAACAGCAAAACGACATAATAGCAAAACGACATAATAGCAAAACGTCACAATAGCAAAACGACACAATAGCAAAACGACACGAGCAAAATCTTGTGATACAAATCGTCATAATAACAAAACGACGTAGCAGCAAACGACATAAGAGCCAAACTTAGACATTACGATTAAAACAATGAAATCTGGCAAGCGACGTAGTAGCAAAACGTCATACTAGCAAACGTCATACTAGCAAATCCGTGATGCAGGGCCTGTCATAGCAGCAAATCGGGATTAGCAAAACCGTCATAGTAGCAAACCGTCATAGTAGCAAAACGTCATAGTAGCAAAATGTCATAGTAGCAAAACGTCATACTAGCAAAGGTCATAGGAGCAATTCCTTAATTCCTTAATTCCTTAATTTAATTCAATTCCTTAATTTAATCTCGGACTGTGGCTACACCCAGTTAGTTTTGGAACCTACTAGAGGAGCGAACATTCTTGACGTAATCCTCACCGATGATGACCGTGCGATATTTGATGTGAATCTTATGGCAGAATTGGGCATGAGTGACCATAACATGGTTTCGTTCAAGCTTCACCAGAAGCTCTCTATCTTTGAGGATAACTCTGGGCATTATATCAATTTTCATTTACTTCGAAAATTGTTAGAAGGCCTTGATTGGGAAAGTGAACTGCGTGATTTTTCGCGGGCAAATGATGCCTGGGATCACTTCTTAAACATCATTCGTGATTTTACAGTGGAATGCACCAAACCATTCAAGCATACCTCAAAAAATGGGACAGTTAACTCCAAAGAACTGGCAAAACTTTAGAAAAAAAAACTGAAAGCCTGGCATTGCTGTATCTCTAACCGCACTTCGGAAAATAGGCATAATTATTCTGAGTGTAAAAAAAATTATTCGAAATGTTTGAAGGAACTTTTCCAGTTGAGGGAAAAAGAAATTTTAACGGAGGGAAGTCTGTCGGCTTATTTCGCTTTTATCGTCAGAAAACTAAATCTTCAAGAACCATTCCACCCTTGAGGGTGAATGACACACTTTTAACAAATCCCATTGAGAAAGCAACGGCTTTAAATTTCGAATTCTGAAAAAATGGGGTTGAAGACAATGAACAGCAACCGCCACAAATTACTTCGAGCATCAACAGGATCGATGAGCAATGCACGAGTGTCACTGTCACACTGGAAGACATAATATCCATTTTGACACATTTGAAACCAAGCCATTCTCTCGGACCCGAGGGTTTTTCTGCATTTTTTTATAAACAAATTGGCACCCAAATTGCAGTTCCTTTGAAACAGATTTTTTCCCTTTCTTTCTCAACAGGCGTTATACCTTGCATCTGGTTAACGGCCAATGTGGTACCTATTTTTAAGAAAGGTAACCCAGCGGATCCTAAGAATTACCGGTCTATTTCATTAACCTCCGTGCCATGTAAAATAATGGAGGCCCTTATTCGAAAAGCAATGATGCAACACATTGACTGGTTTAACATCATAAAGAGTGATCAATTTGGATTTTTGCCGGGCCGCTCTGCAGTGCAACAACTGCTGATTGTTTTAGATAAAAGGCATTAGATCTTGGCATTAAAACGGATATTATCTTGTTTGACTTTAAAAAAGCTTTCGAATCGGTGGTGCATTCAAAACTACTTTTAAAACTTAAATTCTATGGTTTTGACGGCGAATTACTGGAATGGATTGGAGCTTTCATTACTGGCCGTACACAACGAGTGGTGATCGACCGCGAGTTTTCGGATTTAACTAAAGTCATCAGTGGTGTACCACAGGGATCGGTTCTCGGCCCATTGTTGTTCGTCCTCTTCCTCAATGATCTGACTTCTAACAACACAAAGGTGAATCAAGAAAAATTCGCTGATGACCTAAAGTTGCACTCCCCAATTATTTCGGAATTTGATAGTTTTCAGCTGCAATGGGAAATTGATTCGGTGTATTCTTGGTCGGATGGATGGCAACTACCACTCTCTGAGGACAAGTGCCAGAGCTTCTCTATTGGAAATGCACCAAACTCTCTAAACTATTCGGTCGGTAATTCAACCCTGAAAGTTGCCACAAAAAATGTTAAGGACCTCGGAGTTTGGTTTCAATCTGATCTTAAATTTTCTACACATTGTAATTACATCACATCGATGGCCAACCGCAGATCCGCTATTGTCCATCGCTGTTTCACGTCTGGAAATCTAAATACCAAACTCTGGGCTTTTAAGGTGTATGTCCGCCCACTACTTGAATATGCTTGCCAAGTCTGGTCACCTAGCCTTTTAAAAGATATCGATCACATTGAATCGGTCCAGAGGCGGTTTACAAAATCGCTCCCGGGTTTGAGCAGAGAGTCGTACAGCAAACGTTTAGAAATTCTAAAATTGGACACACTTGAACTGCGGAGATTAAAAGCTGATTTAATTCTAACCTACAAAATTCTACATTGCTTGTTGCCACTCGAGCTACCCTTCTTCGAGCTTAGTACTGAGACAAGAACTAGGGGCCACCGATTTAAGCTTATGATTCCCAAATTTAATCTAAATGGCAGGAAATCCTTTTTTGCCGTGAGAGTCGCTCCTGTGTGGAATTCCTTAAGTGACAGCATTGTCTCGGCCTCGTCATTAAAGACCTTTAAAAGATTGTTGAACGGGTGTTGTTTGAAGGCACACCTACTCCGTCCGGATAACTGTCCATGAAAGATTCATATCCGCTTCTTTTCCCACCTTAACCAATTCGAAATCCTCACAACGTTGGCATCTTTTGATGTCATGTTTAATGGTACCTTGCATTAGTGAGTTTGGTTTATCCAGTTGACAAGGTATCCTATGATACTGATGTTTTTAAAACATGATTTTTATCTATTGATGTTGTGTTTAATGGCCCGTTGCAGTGAGTATGGTTTATACAGTTGACGATGTATCCTACGATACTGAGACGTAGTTTTAACGATGTGCCCTCTCTTTGTTAACTTACGGTAAAATGTTAGTGGTCCCTCTGGGAATCCTTTCTTACCGTTTTTGCTCATTTTACTGAGCAATAAACACACATTATTATTAAATCCGTGATGCAGGGCCTGTCATAGTAGCAAACTGTCATAGTAGCAAATCGGGATTCGCAAAACCATCATAGTAGCAAACCGTCATAGTAGCAAACCGTCATAGTAGCAAAACGTCATAGTAGCAAAATGTCTTTTCATTACCCATTCGCGTCTTGGGGCTCTATTATCCGTTTGAACATTTGAATATGACGTTAGGCCGCTAAAAATTAATTAAGTGGTTCTCGGGATTGATGCTGAAAAAAATTGACGCGAGTGGGCCAGTGGTTTTTTTTTATGTTTTATTCGTGATTTTCAGATGCAGGCGATGGCTTTTTTTTTTCCAAACAAAACGAACTCAGTAGCTTACATTTTGTTGTGGATTCCAATATCTATGTTTTAATGCCAGGATCAGCGTGCAACAGTTGCGTATTTGATAAACGTTATTTTTTAGATTCAAGTTTTTAGTTGTAACATGCCTCTGAACGACCCTTATATTTTCGTTTCGAGGCAATCATGTGAATGAACCAGAGCTGATGCGGTCATCGGCTCCAGGAAATGTTTGGTGAAAGTGCTAATCCGTGATCGAAATTTTTTTTAGACAGAGTAATAAAAAACGTTTCATGCGCTAAGAAAAAAATCATGCGTGCGCTACTGAGAACCTCTGAAATAATATTTAGCGGCCTTATCGAGGATATTATGTGAAATAAATGCATATTTTTTTATGATTATGCTGCTTTTAACAACACTTATTCGTCTTTGCATACTGTAACACACAAAAAATAAAAAATAAATCATTAAAAAAAAAGTTAATTATTTATTCCATTTTGGTTTGCTTTGGTTTCCCAGCACAAGTAGTCTATTTATTGCAATTTTCTTAGTCCATAAGCAGGTACACCTATTATTTCTTTACTGAGTTTCATTAATTTTTTTTTATGGGGAGGGGGGGGGGGGGCGTGGAAGGAGGAGGAGTGCTTTTCCCTTGCAACTTACTGATTCATACTAGTGGTCTACAGTGCTCAAATAGAATATTTGAAACGTAATAGCCTTGAACGAGCATGTTACGGTCAATGCAAACCTCAGGAGCAAACGAACGTCTAATGGTTCTACAACCTCATCGAAGTTTTACTTCATGGACACATTATATGGAAGCAATGGATGCTGGCTTTACATCACTATTCCTGTTACCATGAATGAGTGTATCACTGTATAGATTGGGATGAGTTACGCTCTCTCGTAATTTTCGGCTTCGTTAGGAACCAGTCCAGTAGTGTATTTTTCTGGATGGCACCACAATAATTTTTGTATGTACGTAAAATAATGGAGGCTATTCGCAAATGACGTCATGCTAGTTTTGCCATTTTTTGGCTCCCTTCCCCAGTCACACCTTGTCATAACCTTTGCAACACCCCCTCCCCCACCTGAAAATGATGTCACAGACGCGAAATCCCTTCCCATTCCTTACCATGAATAGCAAACAAGCAAATGGGAAAAATTCAGCGATTTGTTTCGAGAAAATCATGAAATTAGTGCGAATTACTTCTACCGTTTTTAGCTCTGTATCATGTCGTTTTGGCAGTTATTCCAATATATGTGTTACTTGCGAAATTTACTGACCACCTCCTCCCCCCCCCCCCCTTTGTACGAAACTGTTGCTGCGCTAATCATGTCGACAAAGGTTCCATAGCACCCACAAGAGGACGTAAAAAGTCACGTAAGGTACTGGTGGCGCCTTCAGACGCAATATGTTAACTAAAATTGTGGCGTCTGCATCTCCACAATTTGGTTCTACAAGACCAAACTCACCCAAATGTATGCACTCACGCTGTTACATATAGAGGCCTCAGGGGCGTAGCGAAGGCCATTTTATTGAGGGGGGGGGGGGACAGATAGGCAAAATTTGCCGACTGATCCGCTGCACTCCAGCTAGGGGGTCTGGGGTGATAAGAAAAATAGCAGGAGATCCTGTGCTTGGCTGTAACAATACTCAGATGGAAACTACATTCCTGTAGGAAAACTTCTACCAGTTTGTGTAAAAAGGCACACAAAAACGCGAAATGTGATCGAAGGACTAATAGACTAAGGAATTAATTTTTGCACATATCGTTATCAACAAACGGCAATACACGACCGCACGTTTGTTTCATTCAAGAAGATACTTACTAAATGCAGTGCCTTTTCGATGGGTCTCGACCAATAGCGAATTACATTTTTTTATCTATTTCATGCACACGTTTTTTTTTTACTGTTCCTTTCTCTTGGGGAAGGAGGTGGGGGGGTTTGGTCCTAACGGTGACTTTAGAAGAACGCTGGATCCTTGGTGTACACATGCTTTGACTGCCGTACCTGCTGCTTTTTTTTACGTATGAAAATCAAGTAATTTAATTAAAAATAGGAACTAGTTTCGTTTCTGTAGTCTACCACCATTCAGTCTTTTTTGTTCACTCCAAACTTTACACTATTACGACCATTTTCAACTTAACAGCACACAGTGAAGAAATTTTACTGTAGTGTCCAAATACTACGATGTTTTCGTTAAAGCTGATTTATTTGCAGCTATTTCGGTACAAATGTATAGCTGTGATTATAGATGCTGTATTTTAACTAGGCATGTCGTTAAGATAGTTCTCTATGTGACCCGAGAAAAGAAACCTTTCTTTTGTAGTATTTTTTATAGTGAAAATTCTTTATAGTCAAGAGCACTTGTTAACCTTGTATTTTTTAAATAACCTATACCTGAATTGCTCGGTTGGCTGTTAAACTAAACTGAGTCGGTTCCTAGATTGGATCACATCAGCTAACTAATTTGTCTTGAAGAAATTTTATATTAACATTGTCTTTTATTCTACGTTGGTTATTCTTGAGGCTATCACAAAAAGAGTTTGATGGAGCAGCATTTTTTTTTTGTGGAAAGGTGTTTTTTTTTTTATAATCACTAATTCACTTTCAAAATGACAGTATTTCCACATTCGTGACGCTCCAACTATACTCTTTTTCCTGGACCTATTGGCTACAAAGAAGCTATCCGATCGCGTAAATCGGGTAGTAGTCGTCGTGATGACGACTGTTAATCAATCAGAACCTGTTGATCAATCAGAATGTAATGGTCTGGTGCCGACTGTTAGCCTGTTGATAACGAATGAATTTGTCCTTCTGGGGAGGAGGGGGGAAACTTTGCGTGAAGATGCATCCAACCCTATAATCCAGCGTGAGCTATTCTTTTGCTACCGTTCCCGACTGCTGATCCAGCTTTAAGCAATCAAGGTCATCGTAACAAAACAAGAATATGCATGTAAACAAGAATTTATAAATTCTGGATCTAAATAAAGAGAAATATTTACTTTTGATTTTTAAAAAACTGCACGCGTAAAGTCGGATCAAAGTTAAAAATGCTGTTAACTGTAGGTATTATAACTTCGCTGAGCCAAAGACATCTTTGATTTTGCCGACTTTTGATGACTTGAGCAAAGTTGGGGGCGGGGGAGGGGGGGGGTTGCTGTCCCCCCCCCCTCGCTACGCCCCTGAGTGGCCTACTCACAGCCAAAAAAAACCTGGTTTTTTAGACAATCTGTTTCCCACTTGAGATTTTTAAAAACGTAACTTAGCTAAATTATCTGAGTGTTTTGTTTGGTGAAAAATCAGAAAATTACATTTGTAAAAATCTACGTACGTAACATAATCGTCCCTCTTGGCTGCTATACACAAACATCGCAGAAGTAGAAAACAGAAGTGAGAAAAACACGCCATCCACGGAAATGTGTAAATCCTCCGCTGCAGAAATGTATAAAATACTAATGATAAACGAAGCTAGGTAAAAAGTTGTGGGGGAAAAGAAGAACCTTGAAAGAAGGTCGGGGAGAAAATAATGTCTGCAGAAAAAACAGGGAAAAAATACCTCTTTGAATGGTTATGGAACGTCCCTGCAGCGCTTGCTACTGCTGTACTATATAACAAGTATCAGACGCCGCAACTAAATACAAATTCCATCAGATAGAAATTTCAATGATGGCATTTCCCCAGGCCATTATCCTCGGAACTATTTTGCCAGTTTTTTCCCCCATCTACCACATAAGAATACACCCGTTGTGAGCGTCCGAGAATTGCAGTTTGATTTCTCTTGATTTATAAAATAGTTTCTTTTTTTTACGCGGGTGGAGGACTATTTTCGTTGAGCTCTCTTTCAGTGCACGGAAAAAAGCCTGAGGGACAAAAGCCCCGGAAAAAAGCCTGAAAAAAAAAGCTAATTGAAAAAAGCTGTGGAAATAAAGCTGAAGGAAAAAAAGCCAATGGGAAAAAAAGCTACGGAATCCATGGAATCATTTAAAGGAAAACTCGAAGTTTCCTCCCAAATTTTTTTACTGGGGAAGTGATCGGGAGAATGGGTAACCCTGAGTAAGAGTAAATTCGTGAAATTACGAAGTTTCCACCAAAATTAAAATAGAAGGGGGGGGGGGCCACGTCGGGAATCATTAATGTTCTACAAATTCCGTAACTGGAGTATTGAATTTGATCGATTATGGAAAATTAAAAGAAAATTTGGGAAAACACAAACTAACTCAAAATTCCTTTAACTTTTTTTTTAGAGCTATTCGATATTTCTTATAAACTTTGATACTTTTTTTCGGTGCTTTTTGTTGTCTTTTGTTCTCTCCGTCCCGCCCCCCCCCCCCCCCCCCCCCCACACACACACACACACACCAACAAAAAAAAACAGATAAGTTGTATTAAAAACGAGGAAATAAGTTCTGGCACGAGCGAATAAGCGAAGCTTGTCGTTATGTAATTACTGGTCTTGGTCAGAAGAACTGCGGTTAGTCTTGGTTATTAGCATGCCAGACGTACTAATAGTATTTGCATCTAAGGCCATTGTTATGAACACACACATTTAAAGGTAGCATTTTTGTAAAATGTCCACCAAATTTTTTGGCGTCAGCTTTCTTGTCCATCAGCTTTTTTTACCGGGACTTTTTTTCATCAGTTTTTGTCCATCAGTTTTTTTTTCTGTTCTTTTTTTTTCAGAGGCTTTTTTTTCCTAGATTCCTAAATGTATGTCGGAGGAGTGGAGTTCGGTCTGGGGAAGGGATGTTCGAATACCAATAAAACGAACGTAGTACACGAAGCTTGCTCTTATTCACCCACATGCGCTTACATATTCCTGGTGTTAGCCAGAATAACAGTTGCGTCGTCTTGTCTTGCTCATTTCAGCATGCCAGACGTTCTGATAAGGTTTCTACAAGATTTCTAATGAGGGTTTTCTTTTTTTTTTTAATTCAACGTGTCTCACGTCGAATTAATGTGGTCTCGTATCGGTGTACGGAAAAAAAGCCTCGGAAAAAAAAGCCCGAAAAAAAAAAGCCTGGAAAAAAGCTGATGAAAAAAAGCTGCAGAAAAAGCCTCGGAAAAAAGCCGATGGAAAAAAAGTCGATGGGAAAAAAGAGCCTCGAGAAAAACCGGAAAAAAAGGTGAAGAAAAAAAAGCCGATAGAAAAAAAGCCTGGGAAAAAAGCCGCGGAAAATAATGTCGTTACGGGAAAAAATTGCAAGACAAATCTGGTGTAATATCACCATCAAATACTATCTAAACTTTGTTACGTGTGCATTCATCATTCATTAGCTGATTGCTGCTCCACAAAAGTTATCTTAATTACCAGAAACTCGAAGGCATCAAGTTCCCCCCCCCCCTCCCCCACCCCAAATTCTTTTACACTGAGGACGTGGTGGGGGGAGAAGTCGTCTTCAGTAAAAGAAAATTCGTGAAATCACGAAGTTTCCACCAAGATTGAAACAGAAGGGGTGGAGGAGCGGCGGGAATCATACATTATCTACAAATTCCCTAAATAATTTAAAAAAATTCGGAAAACATCAAGTTAACTCAAAATTCCATGAACCTTTTTTTTAAAGTTATTCGATATTTCCGTGCCAAAAAATTGGTACTTTTTTCTGGGGTGTGTTGTCTCCCCCCTCCCCCCCCCCCCCTACACCCCTCTCATACAAAAAAAAAACATAAGGTTTACAAAAAAACGACGAAATAAATTCTGGCAAGAGCGAATAAATCGTACGTAATAGGTGAAACTTGCCGTTACGTAATTCATGGTCTAGGTCAGAACGATTGCGATTAGCCATGCTTATTAGCATGCCAGACGTGCTGATAGTATTCCAGCTAAGGCCACTGTCCGTTGTTATGCATACACATATTTAAAGGTAGTATTTTTGTAAATTTCAGCCAGATTTGTTCCCTCTCGGGTTTTTTCCCGCGAATTTTTTTCCACCAGCTTTTATTTCCGGGGCTTTTATTTTCATCAGCGTTTTTTCCAGGATTTTTTCCGGGGCTTTTTTCCCCGAGGCTTTTTTTTTCCTAGAATCCTTGTATCACGTCGAATTAATGTGGTTGTTTCTCATGTGGGAATAATGTGGTTGTGCCAAAAAAAAGGGGCTTCGAGCCAATCGAGTCGGCCACATCTCTTCAAAGACTAGACACATTTTTTGTTCAATTGTGATCTGACGAAATTAAAGTGCAGGTGTGGGTGAAATGCAGGTTAGAAGGGCTTCAAAACACTGGGGATTTCATGGTAGAAATCCAAAACTGCTAACGTCTAACAAGAAATTAAGAATAAAAGTATACCGGAACCGAATTGTGATTGAATGAATAAAAAGTCTGAAAGGTGCAACATATATACAATACACTCGGGTCAGTACGCTACGCTTTATCAAGCGTAAATAAAATAAAATATTAAACAAATTTGGAGTAGAAACTCAAGTCATAATACAATTAAGTGAGCAAAAAACGGATTTGCCATTTAGAAAAAAAAAACATTATAGCTCGTCTCCCCAAACTCACAGCCCTGAGGTACACGAATAAAAACGGATTAGACTTCACTCGAACGCAACGAAGTATAATTTGAACTATAATTTGTGTTCATTTTGTGTATGCATTTTTATCTGTCAATTTTGTAGCGTTTTGCTATTTATGGCGTCTATTTTGGCGTAGCCGTTTTTTGTTCAGTTAATTTGTTGGCTTTTTTCGCTTCCATTTTATGTGTCCACTGTCCACCGATTTTGGTTTTCGAAAAAACGGAACATTAGCAATGGATACTTATGTTTAGGTTCCACCGAAGGTTTGTCCCATGATTATTATTTGATGGCAACACATTAGCGTATTTCTGGATTTAGCATGCGTCTTCTCGATGAGTAGTTGATTCTGGATTGTTTCAGTATCATGGCAACAATCGCCGAAACAATTCAACTGGCTTTTCGAAGCCCGCATAGAAAAAGTAAATAAGTCACTCAGTCATGTCGACCGCCCAATTTTGATGCCATAGGCCGTAGGATTCAAAATTTAAGACTTCGTACCCTACGGTTTAAAACTTGAAGATTTAAGGAAAAATCAAGACCATTTAATTTTGGTTCTCCACAATGAGCAAGATAGCCCAAACAACGACAATATTAGTTTCCCGGCACCCAACCATTGTTGCATCTTGTTCGAGTGAGCTATAATCCGGTATTATGCTCCTCGCCTATTGTTACCCTACTGTTACATGTTGGTGCATTGTAACATTTTAACATTGTTAGCCGCTCCGCCGCCTCCTCCTCCTGTCCAATTTTCAGAAATGCTCGTGAGCAAACGAACTCTAATAAGCACTTTCTGCCGGCAGTGCTAATATACAGGGTGTAACAAAAGGTCGTGTCCAAACTTAGGTGACTAATTCCTTAGGTCAAACTAAGAATATAATTCATATAAACATTTGGCCAAAAACGTCTTCTTCTTTGGTTATCGCATAATTAAGAATCCAAATTCCAGCTCCGCCTCCCCACCTTCGCCCATGCTCTGGCTATAGCAAAAACAAATCAGAATAGGAATGTAGTGAATGAAGACAATGAACTGAAGGTAGAGAACAAACTGAAAGAGTCAAAATCAGACTAAAAGAAAATATCTCTATTGCCAAACAATTTTTCCTGGAGGGGAAGCAACAATTGTTCGAAAACTTCGTTAGTCGGTGTTAATGTAGGACTGATAATACCATAGAGGTTTTAATAACGCAAACTATTAAACGCGAACAGCAGTCCTGCACAGGTCGAAACTAAAATAGGAAAACATTGTGAAATAGGAAAAGGCCGATAAAACTATTACTGGATCAAAGGGAATCACTTAACACTGGACGAACGTACAGCAGCTGGATTATTTGTCTGGTGTGTTGGAATCTGTTGTCCATCTCTTACTACAGTGTTGGAGGTTTGCGTCGATTTAATAGTCCAGCTAATGTACGTTCGGTGATATTGTGACGAGTCCTTGTCAGCAATGTGAGATGGTTCACAATAATTCGTCAAAAATCCTTCCCTGAGCGTTAGAGCAGGTCTGCAAATGCCTTGCAGACGACGTTAATTCCATGGTTTTCCTTTAGTCCGACTTTGAAACTCTTGACACCATTAGTTCACTACCTTCAGTAGTAGGAACGATTTCACCCTTTCATGATTTTGTGTTTACAATCTACAGATGGAGCAGTTAGAATTTGGGTTGTTAATTCATGCGATAACCAAAGAATAATACGTTTTTGGCCAAATGTTTATATGAATTATATTCTTAGTTTGACCTAAGGAATTAGTCTCCTAAGTTTGGACACGACCTTTTGTTACACCCTGTATGCAGGAAACAAAATCCAACCAACACCAACGAAACACAAAGCACCAGAAGGACCTAAAACCAGTTTGGAAACTGCGCAATAGGAAGACCCACACCCACAGTCTACCAGCCTAAGCAGGCCGTCTGCCGTGTTTAGGCTGTGGGTGTGGGTCATCCTGTAGCTCGGTTTTCAAACTGATCTTTAAGTCTAAAACTAAAACTATTAATATCCCCGTTCCTATTCAATATACTTCGACCAAACTTAGCCAGATAGCAGACAGGTATCGAATGTATATTTATACCAAAAATTAGGTAATTCTATGCAAGAGTAAACGTAGGGTGCCAAACGTAAATTTGAAAACTGTTCACTTCTTCTTGTTGTTGTTCTTGTTCTTGGCTGACACCGTTTCAGAAAAACTATTGCACCTACCTAAAATCTGAAACATAAGCTAGGCCAGAAATTTCCTTGGGGCTTCATCCTCACCGAGACCATTTTTTTAATTGGTCAAGCCATTCCGGAGTTACGGGACCCTGAACGATCAGTTTGATTGTTTTACATTGTTTTAAATATTGTAATTAGACAACAATGCCACTTAGCAACAAAATTGGTTGTTGATGGGTAAAATGAAAGAATCCGTGTTTCAGCTAAACGAATTTAGTTTTAAACCAAACTAAGCAACACTCTGAAGACGATGTGTACTGACAATACACATGAATGTGTACTTTCTCGGCCTCCACACGAGTTGTGTACTGGTAGTACACAGTCTGTGATGCGATAGTACACATTGTCGTCACAGCTTGTGTACTACCAGTGCACAAATTGTGTACTCTCAGTACACAGTTCGTGTGGAGGCTGAGATGATGTGTACTGTCAGTACACATCGTATTCACAGTGAACGTTGTTAATTTCGAAGCCTTCAAAATTGGCAGCTAGAAACTATAGAATAACGTATTTATTTCGTAGATTCAAGCTTTCAGAGCTGAGCTGAATTGTTTCAAAGTGGGCAGCAATAATCGACTACATGCATAAACCTTTATAACGTGACGCCATAACGGTAAGAAAGGTACACGGATAACAAACAAAAACAACCAGCGTGCCGTAAAAAAAGGGTTATATGCTTGAAGTTTCACTTACTTGTTAAAATGTACAGAATGTATTGTGCTTTACCAATCGTATACTTAAAACGTAAAGCACTACAGCACTTAAACGGATGCAATTTTCTCTGTGGTATGTTTGATTAGAAAACAAAAACGAGCTCGTTGGATTTATAAGGTAAGGTTTAAATGATCTGAAGTCAAAACAGCAAAGTAACACAAACTTTTCTGTAAGGTTTCACATACCGCAGTGTTCCTGTCTTGTTTAGTCAACGTGAAACTTTACTGCTGCATTGACATGTTTTTACAGTTTTTATTTAAAACACGATTGGTCTAATTGGTTCATTCTACTTGGCTAAACGACATCGCTGAAAATTCGTAAAAACCATTATTTTAGTGTGCTTAGTACAGACCTACAGATTAAGTAATTCAGAGTTCGCGCGACTCATTGAAAACCTGGAAATGTCGTTGAAAATAAAGATGAAATGCCAGTCTTGAAGTCCTGAATACGATGAACGGAAAGGAGATGACTAGACTAGAATAATGCTGAAAAATGTAGTCCCGAAAGTAGGCGAGTGTGTAACCTATACTATACACTATATTATTCTTAAATAATAATTTTGAAAGTTGGGATATGGTTTTAATTTTATTTACGTATCTAATGGTTGAATACAGCAGTAAGGTTTCATGTGGATTAAACAGTACAGAAACACTGCGGTATGGGAAACCATAAAGGAAAGATTATTTGTGTTACTTTGCTGTTTTGACTTCGGATCAGTTAAACCTTACCTTATACGTCAAACGAGCTCGTTTTTGTTTTCTAATTCGAGATACTTTATGACAAACTTAGTTGGTTTTCTGTACTCGTTGCAAATGGACTGAATTTCACACGCTTTGCTCGCTCGTTCAATTCAAGTCTTTCTTTCGGAAGTTGGTTTGTCTGCAGCGCTCTATCAGCGGCTTTGTCCTTTATTAGTAAAGCCGGAAGCTTTTACTGTAAGGTTTGACCTCAGTCTTCCATGCTAAAGCCAAATTTGGAAGCTTAATTTCTCCGCCGTCGTTCAACATATCCCACTGAAATTTGGTATACATAAGCCTTGTGGGACTTGGCCAACACGTGTACCAAATTTTAATAATTTCCGATTTGTCACATTAGAGATCTGGACTTCAGCTGGAATCTTCAATTTCATCTTTGTCTTACGGTGGTGGGAATGGTGGACATTGCACGTTTACACAATGGTCTCTACACACTAGGGATAGTAGTTTCACCGGGAACACGTTTTCTCTACAGCTTTTTTCATTCTTCAGTGTTTTTCCCCCTGAACTTTTTTTCAAAGGACCTTTTTTCCCAATTCTGCTAGTTTTCGTAGATTCGTAAAACTATAAAAAATAGTTGTAAAACAGCAGTAATGTATTATTGCCTTCAATGCAACCTCGAATCTAGGGGGGAAACTGCGGTAAACCACGGAAAAAAAGCCTGGAAAAAAGCGGACGGAAAAATAAGCTACAGAAAAAAACCGTGAAAAAAGCCGATGGAAAAATGCCAATGAAAAACAAATGCTCGGAAAAAAAAAGCTGATCGAAAAAAAGGCTAATGGAAAAAAAATACGTGGAAATAATTGCTAATTTGGAAGAATAGCAAAAGAAATCTGGTGGAAAAAAATACTACTTAAATATAGTTATGTGCGTGCGCGACAATTCTCTTAGCTACAAACCTTATCAGAAACTTCTGATATGCTGACAGAAGCAAGGTAAGCCGCGCCACTATTCCACTGACCAACACTTGAAATTACTTATGAGCAAGCTTCGCGTGTTAAGTATAACTTGTTTCCTCTTGTTTTTTGTGCACCTTATAAATTTATCTTTTGGTGGGGGCAACACAATCCGGATAAAACATCTTAATTTGTGCAGAGAAAATATATCGAAATAAACCCTGGAAAATAAAAGTTAAAAGAAATCTTTGGAAAAAACTTAGGTCAACAAAGTGGAATATTCCACACCTTCTTCCCAAGTTACGAAATTTGTAGAAAAATTATGATACCCATACTCTCCCCATCGCACCTATACGAATTTTAGAGGAACTCGACATTTCAAGAATTTTCCTTTAATGGGCCACCCGACCAAACTTACAGACGACCCTTTCCCCCCACCACTTCCACAGTTAAGGAACTTGTGACCTCGAGTCTTCATTTAATAATTCCGCACGTGATTAAGTTAACCTTGACCGAGCAGCATTCAGCTACGACTGATGAATGCACACATAACTACATGTAGACAGAATTTTATGTACATTTTACACCTGATGCAATTTTCGTTCTTTTTTTTCCCATCGGCTTTGTTCATTACCATTGCCCTTTTTGGTGGGCAAAAAAAGGTTAGGGGAAAAAAGATCCGAGGAACAAAGGTCCACAGAAAAAGGTCCGTGGAGAAAAGGTCCGTGGAAAAAAGCTCCGAAAAAAAGACTGAAAAAGGGTCCGGAGGAAAAAATGTCCGAGGTAAATTGGTCAGAGACCCGTTCTGTGGAGAAAAATAATTAAACTACAATAAAAAAACTACAAAATTGGTTTCTAGAAATGCTTAGTTCCTGTGTTGTTGGGAAAAAAAATGTGGTAGAATGTGAAAAATATGAACGGTAGTTTTAAAAAAAGGTAAAACGCACAAACTCAAGTAAAAACAATCAAACTATCAATTTTTTGGTGGTAGGTGAAAATACCTTCGGAAAAATAACCCGGAAATAATATCCCTGGAAAAAATACCCCCGGAAAAAATACCCCCAGAAAAAATAACCCCGGAAAAAATACCCCTGTCAAAAATACCCCCAGAATAAATACTGTCAATAATTTTTTTAATGTGAATTAAAGTAGACTGAAATCAGTGGCGGATTCAAGGCAAAAGGCATGTGGTGCAAGCCTCAATGCCCACCTTTTCTTCCATAAAATTCTGAGAACCTTTTGTTTTGGTCTTCTTTGTTGTGTTTTATGAGCGCAAGTAAAAAAAAAAATCGTAAAAAAAAAGCCTGGAAAAAAAGTTGATGAAAAAAACTGGGGCAGTTGTGGGGAGAAAAAGTTGTCCTTGGTAAGGGTAAATTCGTGAAATGACGATGTTTCCACTCAAACTGAAATAGAAAGGGGAGGGGGGGACGTCGAGAATCATAAATTTTCTACAAATTCCGTAACTGGGGAAGGAGGGGTTGGAATATTGAATTTGATCAAACATAGACATTAAAAAAATGTTCGGGAAAACATAATATTCCATCCCCACCTTCCCCAGTTACGGCATTTGTAGAAAATTTATACACCCCCCTCCCCCTTCTATTTCAGTTTTGGTGGAAACATCGTGATTTCACGAATTATCTCTTACCGAGGACAACTTTTTCTTCCCACCACTTCACCGGGTTTTTTTTATCAACTTTTTTCCAGGCTTTTTGTTAAAAGGCTTTTTTTCCCGTGCATCCATAAAACAAAACAAAGAAGAGCAAAATAAAAGGTTCTCCTAATTTTATGGAAGAAAAGGAGGGGCATTGAGGCTAGCACCACATCCCTTTTGCCTTGAATCCGCCACTGATTTCAGTCTACTTTAATTCACATTAAAAAAATTATTGACAGTATTTATCCTGATGGGGGTATTTTTTCCAAGGGGTATTTTTTCGGGTGTATTTTTTCAAGGGGTATTTTTTCCGGGGTATTTTTTCTGGGGGTATTTTTACCTAGATCACAATTTTTTTGTACATTTGGGAAGCTTCTGATAGAACTGAAGTTTGAAGTTTTGTTTTTAAATCTTGTCGTAAGCTTAGTATCTTATTAATAAATAAACGAGCAGAAAAGGTATGTAGGTGTACTATTAATTGTATTAAAAATTGTAAAAAATATTATAAATTTAGGTAAGAAATTTTAAAGTAACCCAGAAATAACAAGAGAAAAAAAAAAGAAGTTGCAGAGTAATTACGAAGATTACTAGTAAAGAAATATTTATATTGATGAATTGTAAAACCGTGGTGTGATGTAGGCTACACTTATGTGAAAAAAGAAGAAATTGTAACGCAAAAAATAACAGTTGGTATGTGCAAAAATATAAAAAAATGCAAAGGAGGAATTTGAAAAAAGCAGGCATCCTCGCAGCATCACGTATTATGTACTTTTGTCATTGGCTTCCCCGATTTATTTTGCCCGATTTAAATTTTTTTTTCCTTTTGCGGCTTGGTGCCTTCTGCTTCGTAGAGCTATTTTTTCCTCGGTCCTTTTTTCCGTAGACTTTTTTCTCCACGGATCTTTTATCACTGGACTTGTTTGACCTGTTTTTCTCGAACCTTTCTCTCCCCCCACCCCGGACTTCTTTTCCCCAGAACATTCTTCCTCGGACCTTTTTTCGTAGTTTAGCCTTTTTTCCGCAGCTTTTTTTCCGTGCACGATGATCTCAGTCTACTCGAATATTTTTTCTCCTAATATTTTCTTTTCTTTAAACATTTTATACTGTAAATATTTTTTTTTCTGTAGCTTTTTTTTTGCGTTACGCTCCTCAAATTGTTTTTCAACAGTTTTTTTTCCGCGCAGTGTGGGCTTGTTGCAGGAACCTTAACTATGGTACTAATTTTACCCGAGCTTCTAACGTAAACTAATAAATTGCTTCTGTTACTGTTAAACATTTTACTACAAATAAAATCATTATTACCGACAAATGAAAAGGGAATGCCCACTTTTGTTACGGCATAGTCAATTCACACGCCAATTGGTTTTCGTCAACAGAATGTATAATAGGGTGTTTTACTGATTCACTTGTTTTTCAAGTTATTCGTTTCTATTATTTATTGTATACAGCTGCAGTATCTTCCCATCTAGTTGTTCACTGAAATGTTGGACTAATGACATCACGCAGTCAATTTCTCCATTTAATTTACCTACCCCCCCCCCCCCCCAACACACACACACCCCTCCTTGACCCTGAGGGGCCTGAGGGGCTTTCTCCCCCTGCCTTGACCCTGAGGGGCTTCTCGCCCTTGACCTTTAACTTCGTAATTCGTAAACAATATAGTTGTTCTCTAAACCCCTATAGCTCCCAAACCTGACCCTAAACTGATGCAGTGTATATTCAAGTTGCTGTCATTTTTCCTTGTCCTCAGCCGTCTCCTTCAGTAACAAGGGTGGGGGAGGAAGTTATTGTTAACCAAAAAAAGAAAATTATGTTAAGCTTTGAACACGGTACATTTTTAGTCCTTGATTATTAGTAAATCTGGACGTGTAGGCTCTAGATGCTCAAACACCATCTAAAAAAAAGCCTTTGGCTTCGCAATGTACTACGTACTTATGAAAGCAACGACCACAGGCGGCAGTTACGATTTAGGCATTAACAACTTTATTCAGAATATCATATATATAAGATCGCTAAATCGGCTTCCGGTACAACTTCCGGTCCACTGACAGAAATTCCAGAAAAGTAGTAATAAAAATAGTCAGACCGTGAAAGTAGATGCTACGTTAAAGGTTGGTGTATTGGTTGAATTTAGGTATTCTGTTAACACTTTAACTGCAGTTAAAGTATATGTAAGATCGTTAAATCAGTTAGGTACGGGACACCAACTTCCGTACAATCGGTGCAACTTCCGGTCCGTCTTCCGGTTCACTCACACAACCCAGAAACCAATAATAAAACTAATCACGTTACCGTGAAGGTAGTTAATACGTTAAAAATTCGTTTCGGCTCATATGGTTGTTGTATTGGTTGAATTTAGGTATTAATTAACAGTTAACAGTCGAGGGTTCACGGTCAGTTCCGGCAAGGCTCTCACGCCCATAGACAGACTGCACCATCTATTGTCAATATCGAAAACCATATTGAGTTTTACGGCGTTTCGGGTTTGGTTTGGTTTGGTGATTTTCGAAGGTCCTCATCACTCCACTCTCAGTTATCTCAGATGTTCGGCTTTTTAGGTGTATTTTTACAAAGACACAGGTGTATCGCTTCGAAAATCGTATATTTATCGCTACTTTGGGTTAATAGTCAAGAGCATGACACAACCCGCCATCTATGATTCATTTACGCGATCAACATTTCCGCAGCGCAATGGTCAACTGAGATTGAAGCTGCCTTCCTCGCTGCCAGTTGGCCATGCGCAGTTTGCGGGTACTACGAACTACAAAATGTCGTCACTGACGGTCATGCTGGTGCTTCAGGTATGAAAGAGAGCTTTAGTCAACTAAAATGTACTGTTAACGGGACTGAACTGATTTTAATTATTTCGTAATAGCTAATTTAGTTCGGGCGCTAAGAACACAAATCGAAGGTCTACGCAAGGAAATAGAAAGCCTGCGTCAAGAAAATGACGAATTGCGGAAGTTATATTACTTGCCCTTGCACTTTCCCTTGCAATGATATTGCAATGATAATGCATTGTGCAATGCATTGTAGGCCTAAATATTTATTTTTTACAGTACCGCAGAACCCAGAAATAAGATCTTTAAACGGCGTTTAGAGATCGTAACACGTATTTAGTTAACACTAACAGCATTTAACAGTCGAGGGTTCACGTCGGTTCAGCCAGCAAATAACTTTTTTTTTTACAAGGACAGTCCAGATCCTAGGCGTCGATCGGATCTCAGGAGTCATTTGCATCACGTTTTTTGACGGCCAGATTTCGGTTGCCCGGGCAATGTTTTGGGTGCGGGTTTCTGATGTTATGTAATTAGCCGCAGCGAGCACGATAAAGCGAGCGAGGCAGGAAATTTGTAAAAATACGGAAAATTGAAAATCATCATTTTCTTGGGATCTGGTAGGTCTGTGGGAAAAAAAAGTTATATAGACAGACCGGGCCATCTATTGCCGACATCGAAAACCATAAACCAAGAAAGGCACGGCAGGGGCAGGGCAAGGCAGCAGCGCGCACGATGCCATCTACCGCTGATAACGTGGAAGAATATAATGAGGGAGTGGTCTTTACATAGAGGAAATCATTAGCAATGGTGATGGGCGGGGGG
>JAHWFP010040591.1:53420-75591 GCA_023313725.1 Lithobius niger
TCAGGAACTAATTTTGAATTTTTAGGAAAGCGAGCACTGGCAATGTTGCAAAGAAATGTTTTCTTTTTTCATTCGGAATCTAATTTTCCATTCGGCAATACAGTATTTTCACTCCCCTTTTTTTTAATATTAAATTCAAAGGGCAACAGACATAGATTCTCGAACTGTTTTGGTTTATTATCATTGTGATTACATCTACAGGCAGTTTTTTTTTGGCTGATTGTTTTATGCTGCATTCCATTTAAATCATTACGATTGTATTCATCGACTGCATACAAAGTAGTGAGATTATCATAAGTCTTATTAAAGTTTATAAAAATGACTGCTTAAACACACTAATAATAAATTAGAAAACAAAAACGAACTTGTTTGATGCTTAAATTAAGTTAACTGATCCGAAGTCAAAACAGCAAAGTGACACAAATAAACTTTCCTGTAAAGTTTCCGATACTGCATTGTTGCTGTACTGTTTGGTCCACGTAAAACTTTACGGTTGTATTCAAATGTTATTTTTACACACGATAGATCAGCTAATGATTGGTGCATTCTACTTGACTAGACAACATTGCTGGAAATGTTTAAAAACTAATCATCTTAGTGTGCTTAGCACAGCTCTAGAGGTAATAAGGGTTCGTGCGAGTCCTTGAAAACCTGAAAAGGTCCTGGAAAGTAATAATGAAATTCCTTGCCAGGAATGAAGAACACAGAAAAATTTAGCCAAGAAAGTAGTCGAGTGTGTAGCCTTATATATTCTGTCTTTGTTTGGGCATTAAAAGTTTTGAAGTTTTGGCTCTGGCTTTAATTGTATTTACGTGTATAATGGTTGTATGCATCACAAACATTGCGCGCCACCAAAAACCGTCGACACCAGCTTCTTTTACGTGCTAGCTTGATGTGTAACGTGATGGACTCATTCAAACGTTTGGCAAATTATATCAGTGGCTTATATAACTTCAAGAAAAGAAATGCTGCCCATACATAGAATATTTTCTTTCTTTCCTAGAAACAACTTTCTTTTTTTTTTAAATAGCCTAACTGACGCCTTTTGTTTTCCTGTACTGCTGTTAAGTTTTACTGCACAAGAAAAAAACTAATAGAGCGTGATTTAAATAAGAAATTGCCATGTGAACAGGTGGTACCCTCGATTAATAAATTTTCGATGACAGACATGGCATCTTCGGCAGATCACTACGCACTAAGATAAGTTTAGAATGCTAAGGCTATACCTGAACTCTCATAGGCAGGACCCCAAATCGGCCAACTATGGTAATATTGTGGTGTAATATTGTCCCCATTGTTATGCCACACGAACGGGTTGGCTATGGGAGGGAATAGAAGCTTCCAATTATTTATTTGGAAAGAAATCAGTAAATTTTTGTAAAGTTTCGTCTGGCCTCAACTTGCAAAAAATATTGTATTACATCCATAAGTGACTGTTCTAATAAGTGTGGGCTTGAGTAGGTGATGAGCCCTCCCCCCCCTTCGACCTCAACACTCAGATCACCACCAGAAAATAAAACAATAAAAAATTGTAGGCTAAATTTGAAATCAAATGAATAAATTTAACTTTCATTTATTTTATTTTTCATAAGTTAACTTTTAATTTCATTTAAATAAAATAAAAATAGATAACACTGGACAATAGTATAGTAAACCACATGTGTAAGAGGTGCTAATTGTAACCATAGATAAACCCAAGATATGGGTTCAAGTAGGCCTACTGAATTTGTTTGTTGGAAGGGGATACGAATGACTGAGAGACAGTTTTAATACCACCAAAAGGAAAAGTAATACAGATTTTATGCAGTCCGCGATATCAATCTACCCCAAAACAAACTAGTTAAAGATTTATGCCAAGCTTTTCGGCTGTGTGAAGTCTTGATATAAAACGCCAAGCTCTTTCGCCAACCTAACCCAACCGAATAATAGTTCGAAGGTTAAATGAAATATATGAAAATTGCTTACAGCACAATTTTCAATTAGTTCATTTAACGTTTGAAGTCTTAGTCGGTGGTATTAGCGTGTCGATAGAGCTTGGCATTTGATATCACGACTTCACACGGCCGAAAAGCTTGGCGGGAATCTTTAAGTTTTGTTTTGGGGTAAATACCAGATCTTTTTGGTCTAAATTGATGTAATTTATTTTTTTTTTAAATCAATTTGAGATGGAAACACCAATCTAATTTTCGGGTTCATTTATTTTTTTATTTTTTGTAGTTGGCTTTCGTTACATTTTGAGGACAGCATTTACCTTATTTCAAATGATCAGTATTTCTTATTAGTACTGCAGTATCTCGTTGCAAAAGCACGAATTCATTTAATGTTCAGTTTACTGGAGTTAGCTTTTCTTTAATGTTTTGTATCTTTATCAATTACAGTTTGCTGGAAACAAACACTTAACTTCAGTCTACGTGTTGCAACTGGCGTTTGCTGATTGGCATAGTTGCATAATAACAATATTTAAAACAATGTAAAACAATCATTCTAGTCGTTCAGAGTTCCCTAACCCTTGAACCACTTGAGTAATTAGAAAGGTCCATATAGAAAGGGCACATCTACACAGCAATATCTTATAAAATGAGCAAATAATTAGCTTTATTCACCGCATGAAAGAATTTAATTGTGTGAAACAAAAAGAGCGTTAGCCTGTAACTAGTAACTAGTAAATAGGCAATTTCGACGTTATTCACGTCGTTTTTCCGACAAGAAAACGGTAAGCTGTGTCACTAACAGTGACTTTTGTGTTGTCAGGCGACCAAAGTCTCCTGATCAAACAAGTTTCAGCATTTTCTGTCGCGTTGTTTATTATCCTCAGATGGCTGATAACAGCAAAACTACCTTAGCTGTAAAGACACAAGGTGTCTAGTGGTCGTCATGCTCATATATATATATATATATATATATATATATTATTTGGATGTTATCGTTTATCTTGGCAGGCAACACACTAGCGTGTGTCTTGATTTGTTTGAGGGTTGGGGGAGTATAATGTTGCTCCTCACATCTCATTTGCAGAACTTGACTGAATTCGTTGGGAAAATTACACTTGTATGTTGATTTAACTTTAGTTTGTCTTTCCTAATACTTTATTCTTATTTTAATGCTGCACGTATTAACAAATTCCAGTTACGTTAAGCAAGCAAACTCCCGTTATCAGTAAATAAACGCTTGTCTTCTTAGCTGCAGCTTCGTTTCTCTTCAAATTTCCGGAAGTAGACGCCAGTTTTAGTATGAGGTGAAGTGTGTAACAAGAGGCACATTCGTGAAAATTTTAAATAGTAGACCTGCTAACCTTACAGCTTGAATTCGCATTGTTAGAAGAAGAGTAGGCTATAATGCAACAACTAAATTGTCTAGCTAAATTGTCCTTCTTGTCGTCGTGTGGTATTTAACTCTGCTTTGTTTTGTGATCCCTAAAAACTAAAAAAAAAAAAACAGAGCAACACCGAAACAAGCCATTATTACGGCCACATTGTTTATGTTGATGTCGTCATCATTTTGGCCAGCTGCTGATTGATTGATTGATTGATTATTTTATTGAGCTTATAGGGCTACATACCATTCGCTCACTTACTATACTAAACTTACTAACTTAACCTTCCACAACACTAAACCAAATAGCCAACAGAAGGCCACAAAACATCGACAACGACCACGGCCTGCTGCTTATAGCGAGGTAACAATGGTGTTTAAACAATGCATATTTCCCCACTCATCGATTCCTTGAGTCTGGTCTAACAATCACAGATGTAGCAACGGAATCATCACCCTGCAAATTAAAGTAGAAGTTTTGAGCATAGTACTGTACAGTCGTCAACACTTCCTAACTTTATTTTCGTGGGCACTATTCTTGCAGCAACACCACTCATTGTTGGATGCTAACAAACAAAATGTGTCCCAGAAGCTTATAATCGCTAAACACTGGACGTCACAGATAGGCAGACCATTGTTGTATTCGCGATATTAAAAATGGTTGGGGCAGATCCTGTTTACTGAAACTATAAAGTCAAGATTTCAGTTTTTTTTTTTTAAATAATAAATTCATAGTTCTGGCTCCATTTCGTTAATAATATTTGGGACTTCGTCCCATTTTAAATTAACTCGCATGCAATTGCATCTCTGTTGCAAGAACACCAACACCAACACCAACAACTAATTTCTTTGTTTTTAACGCTGGCTTATATGGATAGGGTGCCGCTTCACGCCCTACCCCCTCCCCCCCAAACTACACGAGGCACTTGGATTAAATCCACATGTTAGTTGTCAGAAAACGTTTCAAGTTCACGCAGGTTTCTTAAAAATACTCTAGCTTTGACACTCCAACCCCCTTCCTCCCTCCGTCCCGGCGAAGGTGCCCGTGGAGGAATCATCGTACTTTTTAATCCCCCCTCCGAAATTAAAAAAAAAAAAAAAGCACACACATACACTAGGTCAAGTTAAAAATGGTATGGTTAAGCCAATTACTGGAACTTGCCAAGGTTTAATTTATTTAAAAAAAATTGATGTTCTTCAAATGTGGAAATTTGGCTCGTTTTTTTACAGCCAGAATTACAGCCAAAAACCACACAGTAGTATTTTGCCATAATACTTGAAAAAAACAATAAAAAGTAAAAAAATCACAGGGCTGTGTATTATATAGCCATGCACGCGCTGAGGTTAGCACTCGAGGAAGTAGGTGACTGCGTGATCTGAGCATGCGCGCGGGCGCTGTACTGTTGATTTATCAGTAAAAACCGAAGTATAGTTTTCCCTCCTATTCTACCCAGTTGTTTTCGAGTTATTAGATATTAACACGTGTTTGTCGCTCGGTCAAGTATTTTTGGCTGCTTTGTATTGCAATGTATAAAAATGAAAGTTGAAATAAATCGGAAAAAATTGCGCAGACAGACCGACAGACAAACAAACAAACACAAAATCCAATGTAAATCCTGTATTCAGCTTCGCTTGCTCAGCCAAGTAATTGTTTATAATTCTCGTATATGATGCTGGATAATTATTATTTTGATTATTTCATACTGCAAGAAATTTAGTACGAAAGTCAGGCTAATCTTCCAAATTATTTTCAACCAACCACAGTAGGGGAGTCAGATAGCCTCCACTTACTTGCGCCTACCCCCCCCCCCCCCCCCCCATTTTTCCCTTATGACATCTTTTATTCCCAAAGTATAAAGGGGGGACGTGGAGGGTGTCTGGTCAACTGCCTAACAGTAATACAATAAATCCAGAAAACATGAAAACAAAAACGAATTCGTTTGATGCTTAAGGTAGGGTTAACTGATCCAAAGTCAAAACAGCAAGGAACACAAATAACTTTAAGGTTTCGAACTGCAGTGTTACTGTACTGTTTAGTCCAGGTGAAACCTTATACTGCTGTATTCAAAGTTTTTACCATTTTTACTTTTGCACACGCTAGATCCGCTAATGAAGGGTGCATTCTACTTGAATAAATGACATCGCTAGAAAATGTTAAAAAACCAATCGACTTCGTGGGCTTAGCACAGCTCGACAGGTAATTCGCTATTCGTGCGAGTCCTTAAAACCTGGAAAGTAATAATGAAATTCCATGCGTGGAAAAGTGCTAGAAAATCTTGAAAAATGATATATGTGTCATCAATACGATGATGAACGGGCAGTAGACGGCGTGACTAAAAAACACTGAAAAAATTTAGCCAAGAAAGTAGTCGAGTGTGTAGCTTTACCTTATTCTTCCTTTGTTTGGGCATGACAAGTTTTGAAATTTGGACTCTGGCTTTAATTGTATTTACGTGTAAAATGGTTGGATACAGCAGTAAGGTTTCACGTGGCCTAAACAGTACAACAACACTGCAGTATCTGAAACTTTACAGGAAAGTATCTGTGTGGAAACGGTTAGCGACAGAAGCAATGTGCGCTGGAACATTAGTTGCCGTCAGTCGTCAGAACAGGATGGAACTGAATGGAGTAGTGTGCCACGAGCTTTATGGAAAGGGGACATCTACAGACCAATATCTATAAAATGAACTACAAAACCAGCTTTGTACGACAAATAGTTTTATCTGTAGAGAGCGTAGTAGAAACATGTCGTGCCAAGAACAAGTCCAACAACCCGAATGAAAATCACGATTCCACCTCAAGTCCAGATCTCCGATGTGATAAATCGGAAATTAATAAAAGTACGGACGCGTGTTTACCACGTCCAGCAAAGTGTATATACTAAATTTGAGTGGAAAGTATTGAAAGACAGCACAGAAATTAAGCATCGAAATTTCGGCTTTAACATGGGAGGTAGAGGAAAAACCTATTAATTATACGATGTTGAGGCATACCAGTTATATGTTTTTTTCAAACCATTATTTATACACTTACACCACCTATTCAGTTATGTAGTGTATTCAACATTCACCTATTTTAACCCTGTCAATCAGTTGCTTTCTGAAGCCATCCTTTACCAAATTGTTCTGATTTACTTAGGCTGAAGTGTTTACTACTTTATCTCGCCTTAAACATACTACTTAGCATACTTAGCGTGCTTTGTCTTAGCATAGAAGTGTAAACAAGGCATTCCAACTTGTCCATTTATTGTCTGATTTTGCTACTTACGGTTTCAGGTGGACCTAATTTTTTTTTTGTCGGGAACTTCGAATTCGAAAGAAATTTTAATGAAATCGAGTAAGGATGAAAATAAAAGACGATTGCAATGGCAGAATTAAGTTTATTTACTTGTTTCTTTTTTTTACTTACCTATGCTTATTAATTTAATTCAGTGTGTAAGAAGAAAGGTAGACTAAATCCTTCATGTTTCGATGCTCAATCACGACCGGTATTGATTTAGTAGACATTATCTACGAAGGCTGCATTCGATACCTTTTACCAATTTTTTGAAACACTTGAATTATTATCTTTTTTGATTATCTTGCTTGGAGGGGGGGGGGTTCCCTTATTCCCTCCCCCCCCCCCTCTCCCGGTGGATCCGTGCCTATCTCCAGCAGTCAATCAAGTTAGTTCCTTTTCCTTGTGTAGTTTATCTTACCATTATATACAAGCCTACAAAGCCTGTAATAGCCTATACTAGCAAAGTATATATAACAAAATACAAGCAATAAGCTAAGAATGACAAGTGAACAAGTGGCTTGTGTTTTCTTCTATACTTCCTAAGCTACCGTACTCCATTTCTTTCCATACTAGCAAGCGCTTCTGGCATAGCTTAAACAACGAGAAAACTAACAAAGCATGACTCCCGTCATCAGTCGAGCACTTAAGTCTGGCCTAACAATAGAAGTTGTTGCATAAAACTCGCAACCCATTAAAATAAAGTTGGAAGTGTTGACGACTGTACATGGAAAACATAATATCTGCTTGGAGCCAACGCACTAGCATGTGTCTAGATAACCAGCAAATTTGGCGCATAACCAAAAGATAGTTCTTTAATAAAAATTATTTTTTTCCAACATGATTGGATCTTGTGCTCACGATCTGCGTTTTGTTTCCTACTCTTCTTTCGAGAATAAATGTCCCTTTCATCGTCGTGGGGCAGATAATTCAGTTTGGATTCGTGTACCATAAAAAAAAACCTTTGCAAGAAAAGATACCCAGTCTCTTAGTGAACCATTCCATTTAGAATTTTATTTGTGGCCGCGGCCAAATGCCATGCGCCCCAAAACTACCCTATACCATTACCATTATATGTTTTTATTGTGGCCCTGGCCGAATGCCATGCGCCCCAAGACTATAAAGATACACCAACACCTTACCCTACCTTACCCACCTTACGCTACACAGCAAAACACCGCCAATGCCATACCACCCTATACCCTATGCCCTATACCACCTATTTGCAACAACAATGTATTCTGACAATTAAGTACTGAACGATAAGCGTATCACATTTAAGCATGTTATAATCTACTGTTGGATGACAATACAAACAATGGTTACAGCAATAATTTTGCTTCAGGGCCAGGTGCTTCTAGCTGCAACCCCCATTTTAGAAAGAGGCACTTTCCCCACATGATGCTTTACCTGTCTGCCGAAATTTAGATCTGGCAACTTTCCCTAATGAGCTGTACAGGTGTCTTTATACACTATGAGAATTAACATGGGAGCCTGGTGATTACCTAGTTACTAGCTAGTCACTAGTAACACAAGTCAACGTTATTGAGGGCACTTTTTCTCCACAAAGAACACGTTCCCACATTTTAATGTTCAGGTTTTCTTCATTACTGGACCGAAGACACCTGATTCAAACGATTTGCAAAGATTTCTATCGCAAGGGGAATTTACACCAATATGCTGATTTCAGGTATAATCTTGTTTCAGTTAAAAGACACAGTCTGCTAGTCTGCAACAATCGGATGTGTACAATCGGATGTGTACAATCGGATGATCTACTAATACTTGGCAGCGACACACAAGCTTGTGTCTAAATACGTATTTGCGAAAACGCCACTTTTACCACTCTTCATTAGATAACGAGTAACAATGCAAACTGACTACCACAAAATAATCGGCAGCACTAACATTGTCGATATAATGGACGCGCTACTCATTGTTAATCGTTCTGGCTTTGAGAGCGTACGGCATCAGGCCAGGGCTCTGACGAAATAAATTCAAATTAAATTTGAGTGGTACTAGTAAATATCCGTCAGTTACCGCTCTTTAATAATAAAATAAAAAACGATTAAACCGGTAACTAGGCACTGACAAAAATTAGATTCAACAACAAAAAAAAAACCTACAAAAAAGTGATATCAGAAAGAAAGCGCACAAGGGTAGGACGTTTCAGTCAATTAATTCAGAACAAAAATGGCTGCCAACAAATTACTACATTAGTTGTCGAGCTAATCCCACCGATTATTACTTCAGAAGTTAAATGAAAATTGTGACCATCGTCAGGTTTTTCATTTAACCTTTGATCTAATTCCAATACTCGGTGAGTATTAGCTTGGCAACTAATGCAGAAACTTGGTGACAGCCATTTTCCCCCCTGATATCACTACTTTGATTAGCTGAAGCTTGGCGGTTTCTTTCACCTTTGTGGGTCTTGTTTCTGATAAATGTGATAGTTTACGAAAGTTGAATCAATGTTGATTTAGATTGTGTTTGCCCAACTTCCAAATTAATTCGAGTTTCGCGTAAAGCGGACTTGCCGTTGATGAAATAGTAGAAAGGAGGTAAGGGAAAAAACCCAGCCAAACAGCAAAGGAGGAGGGTCCCGTTCGCCGTTCCGTTATGACGACAGTGGAAATGACAAGGGAGGGCCTTAGTTAATGTGTTGCGTTGTGGTACTTGTCCTGGTTTTGCTGTGAAATTTTGCTTTATTATGTAAGAAGGTTAGCAGTCGTACCCGGCTTCGCCCGTGGTTGTTTCCCAGCTTTCGATCGGTTTTGCCTGAACGTTGACTGCAACAGGTAATTTTTGTTCCTATAATACTCCCCTTTTCCTCCCATCCTCTCCCTCCCCTCCCATCATCTTCGTCCCAGTCCCGTTTCTTCTCCCTCCCTTCTCCCACTTTCATCTTTTTCTATCTAAACAGCCAAGTTTTACAACGAAATTTAGTTATGATACATTTTCAGAATTAATTTTGCTAGAATGTTGAAAGAAATGTCGTACCACCACCACCAGCGAAAGTGCGGAACAGGTTGAAACGGGGAGGGGGGGGGGGGGTTACATAGCCGTTTTCTTCTTCATATACGGGTTTTTAAATTGTGATTTTTTTTGTTGATTAGCCTGAGTGATCTGCGTCTTATTTTATAGTTCATAATCGAGACAGAGTGACTAAAAGTGTGGGTGGATTCAGCGTGAGTCGAGGGAACCCTTTGCTGCTATGTCATTTTTCTAATATACTGTCTTGCTGTTGTACTAATGTGTTTGTATCACAGGATTTTGCTGTTGTGTCGTTTTGCTAGTATGTCTTTTGCTATTATACCGTTTGCTATTGTGACTGGTTGCTACTCTGACTGGTTCCTATTATGACTGGTTTGCTACTATGACTTTTGCTACTATGACGGTTTGCTACTATGTCATTTGCTATTATGCCGTTTGCTATTATGTCGTTTGCTCGTATGTACTTTTGCTAACTTGTCGTTTCGTCGTATAACAGTCTTTTGCTACTGTGACGCTTTGCTACTGTGACGTTTGCTCTTATGACATTTTGTTCCTATGACATTTTGCTATAATGTCATTTTGCTATTATGGCGTTTAGGTGGTTTATGGTTTTGCTTCTATGACGTTTTGCTAGTATGTCGTTTTGCTGTTGTGACGTTTTGCTATTGTGACATTTTCCTATTATGTTGTTTTGCTATTATGACGGATTCTTGCTGGAAGCGCGCCGAGTTTTGCTCTTATGTCGTTTTGCTACAATGACGTTTTGCTGATATGTCGTTTGCTCACATGACGCCTCTCAGATTTTTGCTCTTATGTCGCATTTTTTGCTATTATGACGTTTTGCCACTGTGACATTTTGCTACTATGACCCCACCCCGCTCTGGACAGTGCACCATAACAGGGAGCCTGGAATAGGGAGAGGTCGTGCAGTTCGAAGTGCAGAGAAGGCGGTAATGCCGGTTGCAGCACAAGGAATTGGAACCACGGATTAGAAGATGATGCTTAGTCCTATGTGCAGAAGGTGGGGGTGAGGTCGTAGTAGCAAAATGTCATAGTAGCAAACGACGTAGTAGCAAAGCGTTGTAATAGCAAAACGTTTCCGGGATGAAAACCTCGAAATGGGGATAGGATGCACAGGTATATTTTTCAGAAGGAGGAAACGCCGGGCTGAAGATGAAGGCAAGAATTGGCTATGTGAAGAGGCTGCGCAGTCCCATGTGCAGAGGGTAGCAACGCTGAGTAGAGGACAAGGATACCGGAATTAAGAATCGGGATGGACACTGGAAAGCGATAGAGTCTGCACAGGCCGTTATGCACTGAAGGTGGTAGCGCCGGACTGAGGGTAAGACCAGGAATCGGGAGCCAGAAAAGGCTGCGCATTCCTATGTGCAGAAGGTGGTAATACCAGACAGCGAACAAGGACACCGGGATCACGAGAGGCTGTGCAGTCTGAAAGCGTAAGAGGTGGTAGCCGGACTGAGGGCAAGATCAGGAATCGGGAACCAGAAGAGGCTGCACACTCCTATGCGCAAAAAGTGGCAATGCTAGAGAGAGGAAAAGAACACCAGAATCATGAGGGGCTGTGCAGTTCTAATGCGCAGAAGGCAGCGCAGACACATGACAGGGCACAAGAGCCCCGGAATAGAGGAGGCTACGCAGTCCAATGTGCGGAAGGTGGCAACGTCGGTCGACGACAAGGCTAGGGAACTGGGATCGGGGAAGGTTTCGCTGACCTTGTGCACAGAAGGTGGCAATGCCGGGACGAGGAAAGACCAGGAATCGGTAAGCAGAACAAGGTGCACAAGCCGTATGCGCAGCAGGTGGCAAGGAATCATGTAGAAGGGAGTGTCAGTCGTACGACAATAGCAGCTGATGGGAACGCCAAGACGACTGTAGCAGTAGTAGCAACAACAAGAAGACAGGCGGCGACCAGTGGGGTGCGAGCCACAAGTCCCCAGTCAGATGGCGGGCCCTGATTTCGGATTGGAACGACTAGCCCAAGGGGAACTGGGCCAAGGTAAAGTCGAAAGCCCTCTTGACAATCAACAGTCTCACCAACATGAGTAACAATGGCAAAAGAAGGCGAGCCGTAGCTGCGGTCCCGGTCCCGGAACTGGAAGAAGAATGGCCAGGCAGACGATACTGAGCAACATTTTGGATGCAAACAACTGTCGAAGCGCAGGGCCTGAGCAACCGAAGGGTCGGGCGATTCGAAACAGAGCTAGAAACCGAAAGGGAGGCACAAGCATTGTCCGAAGAGTGAAGCAGGACGGAATCGGTTCCACAAGTATCATTGAAAATGAAAATCTCGGCACCCGGATCATGGAATGCTAGCATAGGAAATGCATCAGAGGGCGAGCCCCCATTATCCACGGAACCGGGCCCAAGGGAACCGAGGCTAGTGATGGCTTGGTAGGTGAGGACGCCCACTGGCATGAACGGAACAGCAGCATCGACAGGAGGGAGGCGGGACACGTCCCCCCCACTGCAAGTTGAGCGCTGGGGTTTGGTCGGTCCTTTAAGGTGGCAAGGGGAACGGAACGGGCGTCGACCTGTTCCCAATCCGCAGGCGTTGGCAGGGAACAGAATCGCCAAAAGACGGTGTAAGAGTAGGGCCGGGCAAAGGCTAAGGCCCCAGAGGAACCGTGCACCGATGGCAGGTTTTGCATGAAGTCACAGGGAAGAAGGGTGGAACCGATCGGTTCAGGCGCTTCAAAAGAGGAACCATAGATAAGAAGAGAGCTCACGAACAACCACTCGCGGTGGCTGCCTAGGAAGAAAGATGCTGCGATCTGCTGCGGTCCGCTTATATTGGGAGACCTGGTTCCTGTCATGTGCAGTGGTTTCGAGCTCGGCAGGAAAACCAACTTTCAAGCTGGGGATATAGAGCTTCAGAAGGGGGGGGGGGAATGCTATGTTAAATAAGGTAATGATATTTTCGTGGCAATAAAAACTTTGGTTATTGCAGCACATTGCTTTTGAGAATACTTTTTTAGAGATTAAACTAAGTTTTGTTGTCGAATCGGTAACCAACGATTATTAGGAGTGTATGAGTGCATGAGTGTATGGCTTCCCAAGCCGTGTAGTTCTCAAATAAACAAACAAACAAACAAACAAACAAACAAACAAACCAACGATTATTGTTGCATGGAACAAAATATCGTTTAAAACAACAATATATTTTTTGGAGTGTAACAGCTTGAAGTTTCAGGGTGACAATTCATTACTTTGTTTATCTTGTGCATATCAGATTTAATTAATAGCCACTATTACAAGGAAAAACAGTGTCTCTCTAGTGACAAGAGTTGTGAACTAAAGCAAAGGAGCTTCTTTATCTAAATTTGCTAGGGGTGTCTGGGTAATTGACATTCAAATAGACAACAAATTATTATTTTATTGCCAAATTTTAGTCGCAATAAAAAAACAATTAAAGTTTGTTGTAGAAATTATAGTAGAAATTATTACAAATTCAGGTGCAATAATAAAAGAATTAATATCAAAAACGAAATATTAATTTCACTTGCATTGTGCACCATAGTTAATGGTTGATGGTGTGCCAGCATGCCTCGAGATAAACCACGCTGGCAGGCAGTCTCGAGCTTTTTCTCTACTTTACTATTAACTTTAAAATTTCGTGGATGTTATGCCACTTCATTCGGTAATAATGCGGTAAACCAGCCGAAGTCAGTCAATCGATCAACAGAGGCTGGTGCACCACACTGTTACCGAAAGCCATGAATTAACAAAATTATACAACCTCATTGTTGTGGTTCTTATGTTTTCTAATTTTTAACAGGTTGAAGTATTACTGCTAGATTCCGAATTGCTCCAATCGACGAACAAAGGAAATGAGAACTTGTCCCATCACCCGGCAACAGAAGGCAATGGAAAGTGAATGCTTGCTTGACCATGAATTTATCATAATTTGAACAAAGATTCATTGTTCCTGCTGTTTGGAACAGCAATAACAACGGAAGAGTTATATAAAGGCATTATGAATACGAGTTTTGGTTTTGACGAAGAAATGGAACACAAAACGTCTAATTTGTGAAAAAATTACAGCGAAATGTGATTGCCAATGGCAGGAAGTTTATCAACCTTAAAGCAGAACAATCATCTGGTCGATACGGCATTGTGATGATTTGAGCTAATAGTAGAACCTAAATTTTACCATGTTTGTTTAACGACGATCCCCAACTGGCTATTAATACATTTTTTCTATTGTTCTTCTTTTGCAACAATGAAAACTTTTAAGATGATCCCTTTTCTGAACAGTTCATGATTCAAAGTCAGGGTTATTTATCATTTTTTACTATGACTTAGACTGTAGACTTAGAAAAGTGAACTCAGTTTTGACGTACATTTTCAAGTTTAAATTGTACTCCCTTTTGCAATGCTGTTTTTCTGTTTTGAACATAGGTAGATGTTATAATAAATTGGTGCCCACAGGCCTTTAATGCGTGGATCCTGTGTTTGCCATTAACTTCAAAATTTCATTTAGTATTGCTACCAGTTTTGGTGTCTACGAAGAAATGGAATGTAAAACATCTAAATTTAAAAAATGGAATAATTCGCATTTTCTACCTGATTTAAATGCCACAGGTACCGTAAAATATTAAATTTACCATATAATTAATGCATTTAGAATATCAGATACCTTACCTGCAAGAAATTTGTAACGAAAGCTTCATGTAGCGACAATTAAATACACATCCTTTATGTTCCAGCTCACTTTGACATGAGTAAGCATCGTTTCTAACTGATATTTCCTATAAAAAAATTAACAGTATAATACTGAAACTGTTAAAAGGTTATTATTTTACTTAACATTTTTAGAACAAATTCTAAACCAAAGCCCAACGAAAAGAAACAGAAGCATTAATTAACTATTTTGCAAATAGGATCAATCATCGAACACTAGTTGATAAATATGAAAATTTCGCCGTCTTATTATCACGTATTATTATTATTATTATTACGCTGTATCAGACTATGTTATTGGAAATTAAAAAATAGTTTATGAATTCGCCATAATATTACATTGAAATAAAAGATCTTTATTGATATATGTCGTATTTATGCTATGGTACCATCAATTTCATTATTTTTTAAATACCTGATTTGAGTAAGTTTTTCTATCTTCGACATACTTTCACAATCAGTTGCTTCGGAATGCTCACTTGCAATCGTTGAGGTCAGTGCAATATCGCTTTAATATTTTTTAAAGATTTTAAATAAAAAATGACTCTGTCTCCATACTTGATTGTTGCTTACCGCATTACTTAATAATTACATTTTGCATTATGATATGTATTTCACGTAGGATTCAGCCCATTGCAAGCGGCTTGCATGCGTTTATAGGGTTGGTAGTCACAAGACATATGAATGTACTAGGTTATATATCGCAAGTTCATTCCCTGCAGCTCTAGCGTCTGCAAATCCAGCTATTCAACCTTCATTAGGTAAACAACCGCCATGGTCTCCTTATTTCCCTTCCCATAGGAGGTAGCTGGTGTCGTATTATATGGGGGGGGGGATTGAGGCTTAATGGCGCGTCGACAACTTGGTCATTAGCGCCAACCTCAGTCACAGTGCAGTGGTCCGGGTTGCCACTGCACCACACATTACAGAGATGTTATTCAAACCCCTAATCTAAATCTTGTCATACATCTGTACCTTCTGCAAAAATTGAAAAACACCGGACAGGAGGACAGACTTATCGCCCAACTGACGCGCAATGTCATGCGGAAGATGGAACCGACGACGAACACCATCAAGATGGCGACAATCAACAAGTAAGTGCCGGACCGTAAGTGGCCGTCGACACCAAGAACATTCAGGAGGGTCAACCCCCCCGCAAAAGGAAACAGTGAGTAAGTCGGGTGTGACCAATTCGCAAACGGGCCAACACAACCTCCTCACGGCGACTGCGGCGACACGCCGAGTGCCACTCCTCGACAGTGCCTTTAATGGCCCGTAACTTATTACCGTCCTGTCTGTCCCACGAGGTTTGCCAAAAAGCGTGTAACCTCAGACGCAGAGTTGGAAAGGCATCTGAGGGAACAAGGCTGAGATCCCTACCGAGAGGGCCAGAAAGGGCCCCTTTCGCAGCAGAATCAGCTTGTTCATTCCCCGCTATCCCAACATGGCCCGGGATCCAGCAGAAAAGCACGGTTTTCCGCTGGCCAGGCAAGCGGGAAAGCAAAGCTTGGACACGTTGTGTCAAGGGGTTCCGAGGATTGTAATTCGCCAAGGACTCCAGGGCACTCATGGAATCACTAAAGACAATGAAATGCGTGCCCTGAAGGTCAAGGATCCATTCCACCGCCAAACCTAGAGCCAAAAGCTCTGCAGAGAACACAGAATAGCCTGATGGAAGGCGATGGGCAACCGTTACACCCTTACACACAAGCACACGCCACGCCAACGTCGGACTTCGACCCATCAGTAAACAGGCGCTGATAACCGGCGTACTGAGAACTCAGCCGCCGGAACTCCTGTAAGTACCTTGCTGGTAGAGTGGAACCCTTCGGGAGGGACGCCAGAGCAAAAATGAAACTGCCACCTGGGACAAGCCAAGGGGCAACTGGCATTCTCCCAAGCGTCAAGACGCAGGGCATTTCAAAGGCTATCTCCTGACAGGACTGCTGGAGCCTATCGCGGAAATCACCCTTACCCACCCTGCGTCTACCGACTCGCAAGTCTGGCCCAAAAACTATGGACCAAGCAGGACTGGATTGCACAGCACGCAAACGCACAGCATACTGAATGGCAAGCTGTCGCCGACGAATGGCCAAAGGTGGCTCCGAGGCCTCAGCATAGAGGCTGACCACTGGAGAAGTTCGAAAAGCCCCAGTCGCCACACGCAGGCCACTGTGATGCACTGTGTCCAACATCTGGAGAGTGGAGTCACTAGCCGAATCATAGACCATACACGCATAATCAAGTTTGCTGCGGACAAGGGCTCGGTAGAGGCGCAACATGGCAGCGCGATCGGCACCCCATGAAGTGCCCGACAGGACCCGCAAGATGTTAAGCGCCCGCAAAGCCTTGTCTTTAAGCTGGCGTAAGTGTGGAAGCCAAGACAACCTGGAATCGAACACCAGACCCAGGAAACGTGCCTGTGGGACAACAGGAATTTGTGCCTGTCCCAAGTACAGGCAAGGATCCGGGTGCAGTGTTCGTTGGCGGCAAAAGTGGATGCACACAGTCTTGTCCGGAGAAAACCGGAAACCATTACTTACCGCCCAGGTCTGGACTTTATTAATTGCCAGCTGTAGCTGCCGCTCGCAGGTCTGCATGCGAGCTGCCCGAAAGCGCAGGCCGAAGTCATCGACAAACAATGACTGGGGAACAGCAGCTTGCTGAGCAATTGGGTTGATCCCTATAGCAAACAAGACGACACTAAGAACACCTCCTTGAGGCACACCATTCTCTAAGACAAACGGGCGGGAAAGAGTCGCCCCGACACGAACGCGAAAAGAACGGCCTGAGCAACAGTGGCATCTGTCCCCTCAAGCCATAGTTATAGAGATTACGGAGAATCCCATAACGCCACGTCGTATCATACGCCTTCTCCAAGTCAAAGAAAACCTGAACCAGATGATGACGCAGGCGAAAAGCCTCCCTCACATCTGATTGAAGGGCAACTAGATGATCGATAGTTGACCGAAACCGTCGAAAGCCACACTGGGACACAGATAAGAATCCCCGTGATTCCAACACCCACACCAACCGCTCACTGACCATCCGTTCCATAAGTTTACAGACACAGCTAGTCAGAGCGATTGGGCGATAACTGGAAGGAGAAGTAGGGTCTTTGCCCGGTTTTACAATCGGGATGACCACTGCTGTCTTCCACGCTGCTGGAATAGAGCCCTCTGCCCACACACGGTTGAACATCCCCAGCAAGAACTGCTGGGAGGCAAGGGTCAGATGTTTCAACAGTTGATAGTGAACATCATCAGGCCCCGGGGCGGAGTCATGCGACTTGGACAAAGCTGAAACAAATTCCTGCCAGGTAAATGGTAAATTGTACTCCTCTAGCCCATCGGAGCGAAAGTCAAGAAAGCGAGCCTCTTCTCTACGCTTAATCCCGAGGAAACCAGGATCATAATGGTCATCACTCGAGACCCGCGCAAATGCAGACGCAAGACAATTTGCGATATCTGGCACAGAAGAGATCACGGTATTCGCCACCTTCAGCTGTGAAACCGGGGAACGCACGCTCCTCCCCGAAATCTGGCGCACCTTCCGCCACACCTGCTCTTATTATATCATTAGGTATGAAAAAGCTTTCTACTTGGGCCAAATTTACAAAGACATCGCATGCACAATAATTTAAGTTTTCAGTGCTAAACGATTGGCATCTTTTTAAAACCTGCAACAATACACACAGTAATGAGAATGATGTACTTAATAATTTATAACACTTGCACTCAGAATAGTTACAAACAAGATAAAACGAAAAACACAGAAAGACCTGCCCGGAACACGCTCAGCATATTTTGTCTGTTGGTTCTTTGTAGGTGATTTAAATTTTGCTAACCAAGATAGCGTTATCTGACGCTTTAGCATGCGCTACAACAGACTATTTTTATTTATTTTTGCAGAGGGTCCCCCACGGTCAAGCTTGCAAACCTCCAGGGGCCTCTTGTACTGTACTAGGTTAAAGACTTACATGGGTCACATTTGATTCAGTACACTGCTCCTCCGACCGAGTCTATTTTTGGATTGAGGTTTTGCATGTGGATATGATAGCATCGAAATTACTGAGGTCACTTGTTGAAGATGACAACAGAGTTTGGTTATGTACTGTGAGGGATGTTATGTGTTTTTTCTCCCTCCCCACAGCGAATAACCAAACTCTCCTTTCAGGAGACTTCTGCAATTTTGGCACTCTTGTGCCCATCTGCAATAACCTCCAAGATTCACTGTTCAACCCAAAATAAACTCGGCCATACGAGTAGTGTACTGCAACAAATGCGAAACATGTAAGTCCATTCACCTAAGAGAATGCAAAAAAGCCCATGTCGGCATGCAAACTTGACCATGAGGGGCTCTCTCCAAAAACAACAAAAAATACGTGGTAGTAACACATGCTAAAGCAACGGATCACACATCATGGTTAGCCGAACTTGTATCATTTACAAAGAACCAATCGACAAAGTCCGAACTCAACCCTAACCCTCCTCAGTAACGTTATCTTAATAAGGGCTATGAACATAATAAAAACTTCCCTATACATCAAAGATGGAAAAAACCTTTTGATGATCTTTCCGTGAATATTCTGTGATGCTGTGTTGATATCGCTTTTCAACATGGTGGACACCCGTTTTGATGGTTCAGGGCGAGTTACTCTGTAGTTTTACTTTTTATCTGGTTTGTAAATATTCTCAGCGCAAGTGTTTTAGAATATTTACATCATTCTCTTTACTGTGTGCATTGTTACAGGTGAACAATTCACCAGTCTTTTAGAGCTGAAAATACAAGCTGTGTCCAAGGGCTGAGTTTGGCCCAGTCATAAGACTCTTTTACATCATCTTCTCCACTCGCAAATTAAAACCTTCAATTATTTGATAATCAATAGTTGTGTTCCTCGGAGAGCATTGTAATGCAGAAAGAATGGAGGTAAAAGCCAACAGATGAGAAAGTCTTGTCTGCAATCAGCACTAAACTACACGACCCTTGGCCTCTGAAGAATATTGCATTACTGCAATTATAGTGATGCATTTTATAATGGCAGCCTTATCATTCTCCTTCTGTTTGTTTACCTCCATAAGGGAAGTAGGACAGCATCCCGTGGGTAAGCAGACATGCGCCTTTCAGCCTGCTGAATATGCAAGTTGTTTTAGTTGGGGTGTTGTGAGGTAGGGCATTAGCCAACATAAAAGTACGCAATTTGCTAGTTCATAAACAGGAAGAGTTGTAGTGAAAAATAAAATTGAAAACTGTAGGTAGTTTGTTAATAAATTAATAAAATAAATAATTACTGAAAATAAATAATAAACGTGGAAGGCTATTTTAGCTAGCAGGAAGTCACAATTCGAACAAAGACACAATTTCAGGGAATTTTGAACTTAATCTAGAACATACTAATGGTGATCGCCTGTAACAAGCAAGCAAGCAGAGTTTTGGAAAAAGTTAAAGCAATGGAAGTAGCAAGCAACCTTCTTGCTCAACGACCCGAACTTGGAAGGTGGAGGGAGAACTGATGTTTATGTGTAACGGAAAACAGTTTCGTTAAATATGGGTTAACAACACCATTCTTGGCGAGTAGATTTTACTATGTGAAGAATCCTTTTTAGCCATTTTGCACGAGCTAATCTATAGGTATTCTGCACCTATCATTGACCTTTTTTGGGTTCCGGAAACCATAGACATCTGTCTAATGAATAAAAATCAACGTAACAAGCCATGCTTTCTTTCACCTTTTAGTCTAAAATAAAATGTAGTGGTCTTTCTTTCCCTTGCTTACCAACCCTGCCCAGTTAAATTGTTGCACTCTGATTGCTTAAAATTGTAGGGAGCAAGAATTTTTAATACTAATAACAAATATTATTTTCTTGTTTCAGCAAGAATAACACAGAAAATAATACTGTAATCACCTTAAGATAATTGTTATGAGAAAGCGTTTTTAAAACTCAATTTTAAGCTATAACAATTGAAAATCGGTTCTTTGGTTCGACCTGTAGGTTAGAGCAAAATTTCCCCAACAAGAAGAACAACATCAATTGTAGTCACATTAAAATAGGGTTCAAAAGGACATAGGCCTTCTTCATACTTATTTTTTAAGCTGTATAAATCTTAAGAATCAGTTCATTGGTTCGATCTCCAGGTGTAGTACAACTGTTGCGAGCCAGAATTTGGGCTAATCATAAGATCGAGCTAAAAGCCCTGAAATTTGGTACACAGTTCAATTCTTAGCTTATAAATAGAGCTAGCTGTGAATCCCTCGAGATAACCCCCTAAGGCCACTCCCTGTCCACCTACCACACTCACTTGTATTAGATTAATGACCAACAAATTCTTGCTGATCATGCTAAAACTTGACTTGGTACACAAGTCATTCTTAGCAGTACAAATCGAACTAGAATTTGTTGATCATCAGCCTCATGGAGAGGTAACAGGGAAGCAAGGGGGTGTACTCATGTGTTTTCGAGTTGTTTCGAGTTGTTTCGAGATGTTTCGAAATGTAGTGTAGGGTTTTCGTATGTTTACTATTTCTGTACTGCTACAATTCTTTTTTTTAGTACGTTCAGCAAGAATTTGTTAGTCATTGATGCTTCGTGGGGGTGCCAGGAGGAGGGATGCTGGGGAAAGTTTTGGGGGTATTTCGGGGGGGGGGGGGGGAATCCATGGCTGGTTCAATTTCTACTGCTAGGAATGACTGTTGTACCACAATGCATGCTTTCAGCACGATCAACAAGAATTTTTCGCGTAATAACCCATGGAGCGGGAGTAGGGGAAGCACAGAGGGGACTTGAACGATTTTGTGGGAGTTCCATAGGTAGTTTGATTTCTACTGCTAACAATGACTTGTGTACCAAATTTCATTTTCTTAGTACTCTCTGCAAGAATATATTGCTCAAATCTCAAGGATGGGAACGGAGGTGGAGGCCACCTTGTAGATTCTCTCAAGGTGGTTCCATAGCTAGTTCAATTTGTAATACTATGAATGACTTATGTACCAAATTTCATGTTTTTAGCTCGATCTGCACTAATTTGTTGGTTAAGCTGCAGAGAGGGGGCGGGTAGAGCCTTGGGAGAGCCTTGGGGATATTTCATGGAGGTTCCATGGCTGGTTCGATGATGTGTACTGCTAAGAATGACTTGTGTCCCACAATTAAAGCGCAAATACATATATTTTAAGCTGTAAAAATGGAAAATCGGGACATTGGTTCGATTTCTAGGTGAGAGCAAAGCTTCTAACCTGTTTGGCTTGACGTCACAGAATATTGTAATTACATTAAAATAGCATGCAAAAGGTGCTAGGCCTTATCCATACGTACGTTTTAAGCTATATAACTTGGAAATCGGTTCAGTGGTTTGATCTCCAGGTGAAGGCAAACAGTTCCAACAGAAAAAAACAACAAGAAAACGGCCATACTGTGGATGCCGAACGGTTCGATTGTTGTCACGAAATTTTGTAATGTAGTCAGATAGTTACGACACGACCCCAAATACCGAATTTCGATACCCTATGTAAATTCTGGACGAAGCTGTAGGAGTTCAAAGTTTGACATTTAACATGGAAGTTCAACCACATTCCGCGGTCCTTGATACAGGAACGAGAGCTACGTCACCGTCAACCTTTGCCTTTACATATCCTTGCTCCATAACATCAGTCTCTTTTGTTATACACCATCATACAGCTTCCGGTAATCATACATATAATATGCCAGCAACACCGGACGTGAGCGACGATACGCCAGCAACAGCACCAACAGGCGAGAACTATGCAACCACGCAACGCTACGTCACGACGCAACGCCTACTTCACGACTCGCCGAGATGAGCAGCGCCAGCAATGCCATCTGCCGTCGCTAAACGGCATAGAGGGATAAGCAAGGTCATAATAATAGCAGCG
>JAHWFP010040593.1:10718-25992 GCA_023313725.1 Lithobius niger
CCGCGGACACTTTAGTAGCTTATCTAAGAACGTCATGTGCTTCGTAAATGGTGTGTAAAGTCCCCCCACCCTCGCCCATACTTCTTCCCCCCTCCCCTTGGTGGGCAAAATCTTTCACTACGTATGGGGGGGGGGGGGAAAGAATGGATATAAAATTTACGTTGCCAGCTATTTTCCCCACTTCTAGCTGCACTGCGGAGTGCAGCTATTCAATCTCGGTTGGCCTTGCACTTCTTGCTCGTGGTTTCCAATTATAGTGTGAGATGGCGCTCATGGTCCTTTATCAGATGCGAGCTATTAGGCGCTCGCTCGCCTGTCGTCCGTGTGTTGATTGGCCCGAGCAGATAACGTACGAACAAACAGCCAATTAGAGCTTGCTATTGCTAGCTAACTGACCCGAAAAGTCGCATTTTTACTGTTGCATGTGCACCTTGTTGGCAATTTATTTCTTCATCACTCATCTGGTGCTTTTTTCCTCTTTGTATTGCTGTTAGTCCTCGCTCGCCTGCAGTATTAATAATAAGGGTATGAACATCAGCTAGAAACTACAAAAGGAGATTGGTGATAAGGCGTTTGTGCTACTGGGAAGATATCGTTGGGGGAAATGATAGAGGCTGCATATTAGTAAACTGTTTGTCCAGCCGCCTGCACAGGCCAGAGCCCCTAAACTGTTGTGTACGCGGCGTATCTTGAGTCCTGGAATATTTTACGAGCGACTACGTCTTCCTGGAGGGGGCGGCTTTAATCGACGGCCGCCTTTGTTTTTGTAACCATCTTGGATATCAACAAGGCACTCTGCTGCCAAAAACGCACAATCGATTGTCTGTGTTCGTTCTGCGGCGAACTCAAGATAGGCCGTACGCACTATACTCATTTACTAGAACATGGCTGCCGGTTTAAATGAGGAATTCTTTACGTTACCTTCTCCTCTAAACAATTAAGATGACTAACATGCAATTAAAGTGGGATGACGTTTAGATTTTGGAAGTCGAGTAACGACATGAATAATGGGAGTTACCACATCAAGAAATAGTACCAATTCAATAAACTAGGGCGTTCATCAGGTACACTGTCGGCAGAATGTAGCGAAGCGATGCGAACAATTCGTGTTGCATTGTAGACAACGTTGTTGCTCGTATTTTCGGTTGCGCCATCGCATCCTGTTTCTTTGTCCATTTGCGTTCGTAGCGCGTCACTGGATGGCGTTGAAAGCGGTTTTCGACTACAGATAGGTGAGTATAGATCACGCCACCTATGTATTTTGTCATCTTGATTATTCCTCAGCAACACGTCCGATTTTAAATTTTCTTTCGCAAACCCGCTTCTGGATGTAACGCTATCAATGACAAAAGCTGGTGTTAATTGATGCAGTGGTTATTTTTTGATGCGGATACAATAGTTGTATTAGAGTTGATTCATAAACGGAGCTCCCCTCGGCATTCAGTCTTGCTTCGCTCCAAGAAACGAAGGGGCATTATTCATGTCTCAGTTTTCGAATGAGCTATTGTAGATTGCAATTTACCCCAAAGCAAAACTTGTCAAGGATTCCCGCCAAGATTTTCGGCCGTGTGAAGTCGTGATATCAAACGCCAAGCTCTTTCGCCAAGCTAATCCCACCGAGTGAATAGTTCGAAGGTTAAATGAAGCATATGATTGCTTACAGCGCAGTTTTCAATTATTTCATTTAACGTTTGAAGTCTTGGTCAGTGAGATTAGCTTGGCGAAAGAGCTTGGCGTTTGATATCACGACTTCACACGGCCGAAAAGCTTGGCGGGAATCCTTAACAAGTTTTGTTTTGGGGTGGATATCAGATTATTTAGGTCCAAATTGATGAAATCCATTTTTTCTTCCCCTGAGTGCAATATTCCCCACAAATTGGTACTGTCTAACCAAGATCTCTTCGTTTGCTAGAGCAATACGGTAAGGTTAAGCAAATGATAGTGGTAGAAGCTTTTACTAGCTAACAAAAAAAAATAAACTAGGTAACAAAAACTACTTTTTTATTCACACTATTGTGTGTGCGGCGTATCTTGAGTCCTGCAAGTATTTTGTGAGCGGCTACGTCTTCCTGGAGGGGGTGGCTTTAAGCGATGGTCGCCATTGTTTTTGTAACCATCTTGGATATCAACAAGGCACTCTGCTACTGAAAACGTACAATCGATCGTCTGTGTTTGTTCTGCGGAGAACTCAAGATAGGCCGCGGACACTATGTTTGTTTCAAAAGACATACCATCTGAAGGGCATTGTTGTGCTACGGAAGTACTCAAAGTCGGGGGTATATTGGTTAGCTGTCTGGAATTGTGATTCAGATGGCAAATGGTTGAGCGGAGGAGTTCAGTCGGCTCCATTCTTTATGAACATTCTGTATGGCTGCGTGTATTACACTATAGTGTCCACGGCCTGTCTTGAGTCCTGTAGGTACTTACGAGCGGCTACGTCTTCCTGGAAGGGGCGGCTTTAGTCGACGACCGCCATTGTTTTTGTAACCATCTTGTGGATATCAACAAGGCACTCTGCTACCAAAAACATACAATTGATTGTCTGTGTCGTTCTGGGGCGAACTCAAGATAGGCTGCCGGACACTTTAGGTCATTAGTAGTTAGAAATCCGTATCAAATGTACATCCTGCTACCAAGTGGGGGAAGATGCGCAAGATAAAGACGAGCAAAACGAATTAAGTATGAAAAAAATAATAATAATAACTGTCTCTTGCTCAAAAGTATGGATAGTGCGTGTTGAGGCGTATTCATTAAAATAATTAAAATTCACTGAAAGGACTGGTTTGTGCATTATAAGGCTACAGGGTACACTTGCGTTGAGAAGCACTGCATGGAGTGTTGCTGCTTGAATGAAACAACTAACCGTGTGTTGTCGTTGGTTGATAATGGTACCTGCAAGGTGCTCTTGCCATTAGGGACGTGGAGGTCTGGCACCATGAAGAAGCAGTCCCCTCTTTCGTCGAATTCATGTAAACCCATGCTGCGTTTTATGTTTTTTAAAGTCTGGTAGTTTGTGTTTGAGTAAGTTAGGATAAATGTACACAATGTATGCAGCTGGAATTGTTCGAAAATGAACAAACTGGTTGATGTTGTCCTCACGGAAATGTAGTTTCATCAGAGTTCGGAGCATTGTTAGTGTCAGTACGGGAAACAACTGCAGAATGTATTGCACCTGGCATTTACAATCGCCTCTTTAGCCACCATTTTCTCAACTATTCGTCTGTGATGAGGCTAAAGTGAGCAATATGTGTGTGGATTTGTGGGCAAAAATATTGAGAATCGCCCCCTCCCCCCCCTTCCAACTTTTATATCCAACTTTTATGTACCAAAAACTGAAAAGCTTCTCAGATCGCTCTGGACAACTTAGTGGTACAAATAATGGCGTAGAACGTGAGATATGTTAACAATAAAGAGGTTCAACTCCAGAATTCCAGTGATTATAATAGTGATTATAGATAAAAAAAAAAAAAAAAAAAAAAAAAAAGATTTTTTAACGGTAAGAATTCTGGCTGATTCCACCCTTTTATATTATACTAGTTGTTCCCCGGCGTAACTTACGTCGGTCTAGCTGACTCCCGCTGATTCAACTCGGCTGTAATAGTCAACATTATTGAAGCAATGTTGTGTTTGTGTCGAATTGTAAGAGCGTATATCCGTTCTCATAGTCGGCCGCTCGCCCTTTTTCTGTGCTACCGTGCGATCAGGGTACAGCTGATTAGCCGGCATTATTGAAGCTTGCTTTGCTTAATCATGATCCCAGTCTGCTCATTAAGCAAAATGTGTATAAGAGATGTAAACAAAGCTTCAGCGAAATCGGTTGTTTATTGTGTGAGCGGCGTATCTTGAGTCCTGCAGATATTTTGTGATCGGCTACGTTTTCCTGGAGGGGGAGGCATTAATCGACGGCCGCCATTGTTTTTGTAACCATCTTGGATATCAACAAGGTACTCTGCTACCAAAAACGTACAATCGATTATCTGTGTTCGTTCTGGGGGAGAACTCAAGATAGGCTGCGGACATCATAAGCAGCAACTTAAACATCATCCACAACCTACTAGATCTAGGTTTCACCAGATTACTTCTACACTACAACACCAATGATATAATGTCCGAGGAACGGAACTTGGCCAGCTAGCCATCTCTGCGTGGTGCCTGTATTGGTGTTGGCTGCTCGGTTGCACTGTGCGGCTGTCGGCAAGCAAAGGGTTGCCAAGTGCGACCACACACTGCGATACAGACCAGTAAATCAAGGGGTATGAAGAAGAAATGTCTGCCCCGACTACGGAATCGCTCTCCGGCCTCACCAGCTGAGTTTTATGAGTATGCTGCCATCACGTTCATGACGGAGAATATGAGTTACCGATAATTTCTAGGTTAAAGGAGAAGCTAAAAAAAAAAAAAAGGAAAACAACAAAAAAATGTGTGTGGAGGACATCTGATGAGGAGATGAAGAAAGGTCGCCTCTCGTTGTTGGGTGTTTGTCATTTAAATGTTGTCTTTTTCTAATCTTTTGGTTAGTTGTCGTTCTGTGCTCTTTGTATTGTTTTCAAGTGTTGCTTTTCAAGACGAAGTCGTTTTGTGGGTCGGGTGTTGATTTCGCCTTTAAGGTGGAGGTAGGAGGGGGCAAACCACCTATTTCCTTCAATAGTCGGCTAACTATACCACGCGCCATGGCTGTTTGCTGTGACGTGCACGTCACGTGACTGGGCTAGTCCAATCAGATGGCCGAACAGCCGCTGTTCTCGTTCGTCATTGGCTAACTCATGGTGACGTCACGGCAAACAGCCATTGCACATGGTATAATTGTACTCGTCTTATTCTGGCGTCTTACGATACTGCCGCGATCGATGGTTTCCCAGTTCGATTCCCGAGTTTTTTCCTTACCTTTGTCACGGTTCCCACCAACGTGGGCAAACTTGAAAACTCGGGGAATTTACACCATTTTTGAAAGTCGGGGAAAAGTCTGGGGATTTTCTGATTTTTTACAAAAAAAAAACCTGGAAGAAAAAACAGGGGAAAAAAAAAACAAAGCCACTCTTTTAGGTGTAAGCCTAGGTGCATTAAACACATCTTAAGAGAATGCGGTAAAAAATGTTGTCCATGTAGTTCAGTCCTATAAACTAGTAAAACTGTTAAATGTATAAAAAAAAGGGAAAAAATGTGGTAACAAAGTACATTTGTGTTTTAAATTTTACGTTTTAAACTTTTAATTAGTGTTCCTTGACTTTGACATGTGTTTTTCCACACTTTGTAAGTACTTGACAACGGCATGAATTGACTCCCGAAACGTTGAGTTTATTTGTGTACGTAACTTTGATGGGTTCACGATAGATCCTCCTTAGACGGGTTACCGGCTTGAAATAACCAAGTTTAAAAAAAAAACGTTTATTTCACGATTATTGAAATTTTACGGCCGTGGTAAATGAAGTTTTGTGTCGCGTTGCTAATTTGCACAACTTGTTTCTCTTTTCAAGTCGGTCGTAATTGACGCTTAAAGTGTCCTAATTTGTCTCTTGTTTTAATGTCGAATCGTCTCCATTGCTAAACGTAGTGGTTCCAATCCGGCGATGATTTATTGTTGGACCAGTTTTTTTTTTTCTCACTTTCGTTTTACACGTTTTTTAAACTTTTATCGTCCATTTTATTTTGTTAACGACTTCGACAGAACGGCATTGAATTGGAATGTGTTCCAACAAAACTACCTCCCGCGTAGCAATGATCACTAAATTAAATGAGGCCTTTTGCTACGGCGGAAGAAAAAAAAGAAGAGAAACTGCGCAAAAACGAGCAAGTGCAGTTTTAAGTGGATCGCACGAACGGGAAATGGAATAACTTAATATTTGGTTGGGAATAATAATTGGAAGTACGCAGCGGGTATACTTTCGATGTGCGTTGGAATTGGTGAAATTGCGAATGTGATTTGCGTACGCAAAATGTGGTGTACGCAGTAACTCTTCACACCTCAAACAAAAACTTAAGTAGTTCACTTTGCAATTAAGTTTCCGCGTCTAAAAAAAGTGAAGCGACTTGTATTTTACATAATTTCTTCATTAGGCTTTATTTCGTTCTCATATCCATAAAAAAAAAGTACGTGCTTATTCATTTTTTGGTTTTTGTTTAGGGTGGTCCAGAAATCTGGGTTCAGCCGGTTGTGTCCCGGATGATGCTAGCTATCCGTAAAACTTTCTTGCTAAGAACTCGCTTAAAAAATCTTGATATTTCGATTCCTTATGACGCGACAGTCTTCATCAAAGCATAAAATGTATCACTATACATATATTTCGCTTAGGAGCAGACTTAATGATGAGGAATTATTAGGTTTCAAAGGGTTTCAAAGGGTTTAACGAGCGTTAACCACTCCTGGTTATCTGCCCGAAGCCCTAAGGCCCTATGTCTGCAACAGCCAGATTCCCATCGGAATTATTAGGGATCAAGATTAAACAAAGGAAGCTTCAACAATCAGCAAAAGGGCGAGTGGGCTCATTCTTGCCACGGTAGCAAAGAAAAAGGGCGAGCGGCCGACAATGAAACGCTCTAACAATTAGGAACAAACACTATTTCTTCAGTAATGTTGACTATTACAGCCGAGTTGAATCAGCGGGAATCAGCTAGACCGACGTATGTTACGTTGGGGAACAACTAGTAACACGTTAAAACATTAAAACTTCCGGTCTATCAGCCTCAGAGTGAGTGTCATCAGAGGCAGCCATATTGTTAAAAGGCATACAATATGGCCGCCTCCGTCTACTTGTTTTTTGGTAGGTATTTTGTGCTCGTGGTGACTATTTTACGCTTGTGGTGATTATATTTTGCTTCTGGTGAAAGTTTTTGTAACATAATGAGTCAGTATCAAGTTTTTATCTCTTGCAAGTTTATAGTGCAAGTGAAGTGCATTTTCACTCGCCACTTTTAAGTTTATATCCGTAAAACGTTTATAGTGTTAACTAGAGGATGCCCGTGCTATGCACGGGGCCGGTCGTAAATTAAGTTTACGGACACATTTCCCGGGACATTTTTCCGGCACTCTTTCCGACGACTTGTCAGATTGATCGACCACTCACGCCTGCCTCCTGTTTGCATGCAGGTAGAATGGGCGAGCGCATTTTCAATGCGGGCGCGAGGAGGGGAGAAGCGATTGTTTGGCCCGACGACTTGTCAGATTAAACCTTTATTGAGTTGATCGACCACTCATGCCTGCCTCCTGTTTCCATGCAGGTAGAGTGGGAGAGTGCATTTTCAATGTGGGCTCGAGGAGGGGAGAAGTGGTTTTTCTTTTAGCCTTCCTTTTAGCCGGCCTCCGAGATTATTATAAAGATGATAAAAGGAAAAAATTGGTTTTTTTTTTTCGTGTTGCTGGTCTTATAATAGGTTTAAGGTGGTTAAGGAGATTCATCAAGAAACTACGTTTGAAACGTTGTTTGGTGTTTTTGTATTAAAAAAAAAATGTTGTGACGATTTTAGGTTATATTATATCGGTTGCTTCTGGCAGGAACGTCTGGTTATATCAGTATTATCAAGAATTTATAGGGTCTGAGAGGAGAATTTGTAACACTAAAAAGTCCCTATTGAAACATGTTAGATTCGTCCCCATTAGTGCAGTCCGAGTTTTCAGAGGGCGCCACGTGTTCTACCTGGTAATTTTTGCTCATTTTTCTGCCCAAATCTAAAGTAAACTAAATTACACCTAAGCTAGGCTAAATAATAATTAAATATAAGTTAGTTTCGTTTAGTTTAGTTTAATTTTAGGCTAAAAACTGAGTAGAAATTCCCATATAAAACCCGTGGCGCCCTCTATAAACTAAGACTGAACTAATGTGATCGTATCTAAGACGTTTCAGTATGGGTCTCAGTCACAAATTCTCCTCCCAACCCTATAAATTCTTGGTATTATTAAAAAAAACGTGGTTTTCGTTATAAATAAACAATAAATGAATAAAAACATGTGGTTTTTTCTGGGGGGAGGGGGAATTACAATACCTTATCTTTCCCTTTTTACACTGAATTCTGCCACTTCCCATGTCCGTGACACCACTGTGAGCGGCGCTATTCGAAAAAAAAACCCTGCGACCAACTCAAAAAGCCGCGAGAGGTTCCCCCGGATGTTGGCTTCTCCCGCGTCCACTCAACGTCAGCGTTGCGGAAGCGTTTTCCAGTTACCCTATTACTGGGTAAGTTTTCCAGTTAACCCGTAAACGTAGAATACTCCACGCATTCTACACAGAGGGGTAAGTGGAAAACTTCAGGTCCCCATCCATGATTACCAGTAAATTCAGTGAAAATAAGTTGACACTTACACACAAAAAAAAGTGACGTATATTCTAGTTCAAACACTAAACATGGTGGTAAGCCAAGTGGACTCGAAAAGGATTAAATAAAAACGGATGCAAACCTATTTACGTTGCCTTTTGGACTTAAATGTCAGACTGCCTGAACGTCCATTTAACACGCACAGAAATACGTATTGTGTGCGCGGCTAGTTATCTTGAGTCCTGTTGGTATTTTACGATCGGCTACGTCTTCTTGGTGGGGCCGGCTTTAATCGACGGCCGCCATTGTTTTTGTAATTATTTTGGATATCAACAAGGCACTCTGCTACCAAAATCATACAATCGATTATTTGTGGTCTTTCTGGGGCGACCTCAAGATACGCCGCGGACACTATAGTTCGTGAAATTAAAGGCCTCTCCAGACAGAAGAAAATTTCGTGCGAAGCTATGCGTGACTATGTGCCTACAAGGTCAAAACTGCAGCAATCGTGTGGTTGGTATCGCGTTAAGAACGAATATTGAAGTCTTTTCACATCATACTGCGTCGGCGTGCAGCCGCGAGCAGCCAGTCTGGTTAGGGCTTAACCAAGTGATAGTACATTCGTGTTCAATCGCAAAACCTTTTTAGAAAAATGACTTTTTCCCAGAAAGCTACTTAAATGTTGCGCTCTGGACTAGTTTTTTAATAAATATTGACCAGGGTTCCAACCAACCTGGAAAACTCAGGGACTTTGAACTACGTTTGAAACTCAGGGAAAATTCAGGGAATTCTCTGATTTTTTACAAAAAAAAAAACATGGAAAATTCGGGGAAAAAATTAAGATTTAAAATAATATATTTCATTCCCATCTAAAAGCTTCAGCCTTTTTAACACAAAACTAGTAAAAGGTGTGAAAAAAAATTTCTTTCTACAATTACGGTAAATAGCCTGGAAGGTGACTTCATCTACTCTGGAAAACTCAGGAAAATTTATTTCAGTGTTCTGGTGGGAACCCTGTTAACGTATTTATTATTATGTATTTATTTATTGTTATTATTTGTTTTTTTGTAGATCCAAATGTATCAATTGTCTCGGCTGGTGCATGATACTTACCCCGACTTGTATCAACATTTTGAGAAGCAGGAGATTGCACCAACGCTGTATGCTGCTCCTTGGTTTCTCACCATGTTTGCGTCTCAGTTTCCACTCGGTTTCGTTGCCAGAGTGTTTGGTAAGTGAATTTTCGTGCAAAAATAAAAAAAAAACTTCATGGTTTAGGCTAATGTTGTACTTTTCACAAGTGCTGTAGCTTTGAAGAGTGTAGACAGGTAATTGGGGTCGAAGTAAACTGATACCTGCGGGGGAGGAAATTTCGGGGTTTTTTTTTTAAAGGAAAGATTTTTCATATTCTTGATGCTGGTTCTTCAGCATTAGCCAAATGCTAGTGGCATTGAACCAGGAGGGAAAAGGGGACAGTAATGAAGGGGTATATGCAGGAGAAAATAGTGTATTTAATTAAAGAGCACCGTGTGGTGGGTGTGCGTGGTTGGGGGGGGGGGGGACATCTACCGAGACGCCAAACACCAAGCACACCAACCTGGACGACTGCACTGTGACTCAGGTTGGCGCTAATGACCTTGCAGGGATGCTGCCGGTGTGAAAAAATGTGAAAAATGTGAAAATTTGCTAGTGGCAAAATAATATGTGAAAAATTTGAAAAAATGTGAAAAATACGAGTGTTGGTGCGAAAAAAGGCAAAACGCACAAACGAATTAAAAACAATCAATTTATCCGCCCTAATTTTGGGCCTGGAATTAAGTAGGCATGCCTGTGGTTAGAACACACAAAAGAAAATTGGTTGGTTTACGGGCGGAGTCGCTTTAAATTTGCTTTCGCTCTCTTGACTGAAATTACAGGGGAATTACAATGGTTACTGGAAAAGAAAAATTTTTATTAAAGAAATGTGAAACTGGTGATATATAAAAAGGAAGCAATAGTGAGACGAAAATGAAAGTAGGTACGTGACAAATATGAAAAATTAAAAAAACAGGTATGATGTGATAAAATGAAAAACGGATATGTGAAAAATGTGAAAAAAATTAAAAGTGGGAATGTGAAAAAATGTGAAAAAAGCTGGTACTCCCGGCAGCATCCATGACCTTGCCGTCGACGCGCCATTAAGCCTCAATTCCCTCCCCAATGCAAATCCACCTGTGATAAAGCTTGTTGTGCACCTTCGCCGGTTGCGATAGTGCGACAACAAAACTGGCCAGTGTGAAAAGATGGCTTCCTACTAGACCTGCGTATATGTAATCCTGGAAAGGGCTAGTGTAATGAATTCCTCCTGACGAAACAACCTTCTTAGTAGTTTCTGTACTCTTATTAGTGACTGTTTTTGTTTAGTCGGTCGATACTATACCGTAGCCATGTTGAACTCTTGCCGTGAGAGAGAATGTACAGTGAGATGGTGGCGTAAGGGTGCGTTTAAGCAACGACTTGCAACGTACATTTTCTCGCTCTCTGGCTTTTATTTAGTTAATGCTAAATTAGTTGGTTGCTTTTCGCCTTTAAAGGAGCATATGGTCTCTGAGTTGTTGTACCAAGTAACCATGGCAGCAGTGTGGACAGAGATTCTCTCCTCGTTGCTTCTGAAACGAAGTATGATACACATGGCGTGACGGTGTCGATTGAAGGCACCTGTTCGCCGTTTCGATAGCTTTTCCCATATTTTAAACACAGCGTCCACGTTCCAAATTCTCCGTCATCCAATAGGCTGCTGTGGGTCACGTGATCTCCGTTTAGTTATGAAAATCGCAGCGCTGCTGTGAATAGTGTGGTTCCATTTTTTATTTACCGCTATTTTCTTTATGTTGCTTCTACAATACTGCATTTAGGAGTTGAAAGATGCCTTTAGTGACAAAGAAGAAAACAATTCCTATTGGAGTACAAAATGGCGGACTGGTTTACGAATGCGAGCATTCGACAGTTTGTTTTCCGTTCGACGAACCTGAAATGGACGCGATGTTCGATTTTTAATTCTCGCTGCCAGGTGGTGTATTGTCTACCGTCGTTTGATCACCGCTAGAAGGTTTTCTGTGTGCATATTTTGGAAATAGTAATAACGACAATGTTGTTGCAGTGTTTAAAATTGTTGCTGCACTTTGTTTTTTATTCCTAATTTTATTTATAATGCATTTAATTGTTTACGTATTGCCACATTCCTTTAACGAGACGGGAAACTCGTTGTAATTAAACAACGGTTGAGTAGCAAATAGCTTTCGGCAAGATCTGGTTGCATAAATACTGCCTTCAGTAGCCAGCGATTACGTTACTAGGTTCAAACTTTACGTCAATTCTCAAGGCATCTTAACCACGAGACCAATATTCTAGTAGTTCTGGTAGAAAATACTCTTGTATTCAGGGCTCCCACTCCTAAATCTCAACTTTCTCTTATTATTTTATGAGAAAATGGATCCGAATTTTATGTCAATTGTATGACAAATTGGCATCCTGTGTTCATTTTTAACCAGCTTAAAGTCAATTTTTAATCCATTTTTTCGTTTTAACACACTTGGTGACTTGGGGTGGGGGGTTAAACGAAATGAACAATGTTGTATGACATCCCCCCCCCCCACCTAAGGTCCAAAAATAATCTGACCAACCCACCTCACCCCAAAGTTAGTGTTTCTTATGAGACTACTCATGTTACCTACGGATGGTATTCGATAACCAAATTAAGTAAATCTTTTTCTTAACGGAAAGTCTGGCTTATAAACATTACAAGATGGGGGGGGGGGGGGGGAGAATAAATGCTACCCTCCCCTCCCCGAAGCCAAGGTGCTTAGACATGTTGACTTCCTTATGGGCCACTTGTAAAGGAAGCTCGTACTTTCAGTGTGAATTTTTCCAACATTTTTTTGATATTTCTATGTTATGGTCTTTAAGACACAAACACAAAAATTTGACAGATTTATGAAATTTCGTTGAAGTGAAAGAATTTTATTAATTTTGTTACAAGTGAACCCCTGTTATTATACAAACACTGACAAACTTAGGCCCTTATTCTGAACGCTGACTAAAACTCGTACTTGACTTGAAATGACGTTTCACCTATTTAGTGCCATTCACCACCAGAACTTCTTTTGGATACATTTGGAAGAAATCGGTTGGTGAATGGCACTAAATAGGTGAAACGTCATTACAAGTCAAATGACGTCACACCTATTCAGTGCCATTCACAACCCGAATTCTTCCAAATGTATCCAAAAGGAAGTTCTGGTGGTGAATGGCACTAAATAGGTGTGACGTCATTTCAAGCCAAGTGCGAGTTTTAGTCAGCGTTCAGAATACGGGCCTTAGTGTCATCATTGCCAAAAGTTCAAAATAGAGTAATTTCTTCCGATTTTTTAAATTCAGCTCTGTGAACGCGCACATCACCAACGTTCCCCACGATTGAATGAATTACTTATATCAGTTGTATTTCCATGTTGGTTGCGTGGAATGCAAAGTGGAGGGAGGTCCAAATTCGTTGTTGTCGTGCTTGCTTGCTTAATCGTGCGAAATCAAATCTTATTCTTATTCAAATATTTTTTTTTGTTGTTGGCGCTCCCACTCTTCCTGCGTTTGTGACTTGCCGAATTCTTGCCCTCCAGTGGCAGATGGGAATGTTAATAAATGCCGAATATGCTGCTTTGGGGCGTTTTGTATTCTACGGGATAAAGAAAAAGACTGGGGGAAAAATAATAATGGGTGGAAAAAAAAAAGGTTTGAATTTAGTTTCTTTTGTTCTGGTGTTTCTTTCTTTCTTTTTTTTTTCGACTGCGTAATAGCAGTCGACGAGCATCGGAGATACCTGAAATATTTTTGGGCGTATTTGTCTTGACCATTAACCGTCCATATTCATGAAATAACTGCCTCGTTCGAAAAAAAAAAAATTTTAAAAGAAACATGGTAATTATGAAGTAAATCCTAACACTGACTGGAATTTGATGAGGGTAGGAGGAATTTAGCCATCGAATTTATTCATGAACTGCGAACGTCCGCTTAAAATATTTAAATGCATTTTTAAATAGTTCTTAGAGAACAATTAAAAGGACAGACCTTCTCACTAAAGTGTGCGCGGCCTATCTTGAGGTCACCGCAGAACGGGCACAGATAATCGATTGTGTGTTTTGGCAGCAGAGTGCGTTGTTGATATCCAAGATGGTTACAAAAACAATGGCGGCTGTCGATTAAAGACGCCCCCTCCAGGAAGACGTAGTCGCTCGTAAAATACTTCCAGGACTCAAGATACGCCGCGCACACAATAATTTGGAGCATCCTGCGTGAAATAGATTTTGCAACATTTAAATAGGTTCGAGTGAATGTAGCAAACCCGTTTCTGACGAGGGAAAAATAGGACAATGAATGCCTTCGCAACATTTAGCGAAATAAAAAGCACTTATACGAGGAATAAAAGCCAATAAAGCAGACAACATAAGAATTTCACTCGAGTCACCTTAGATCCATTATTGAGAGTATATGCAAGGATGCTGCCGGTGTGAAAAAATGTGAAAAATGTGAAAATTTCCTAGTGGTAAAATTTTACCTGAAGAAAAATGAAAATTTTGCTAGTGGTAAAGTAATGCGTGAAAAATGTGAAAATTTGCTAATGGTAAAATAATACGAGAAAAATGTGAAAAATTGTGAAAATTTGCTAGTGGCAAAATATACGTGAAAAAATGGGAAAAATGGGAAAATTTGCTAGTAGTAAAATAATAATTGGAAAATGTGAAAATTTGCTAGTGGTGAAACAATACGTGAAAAATGTGAAAAAAATTGTGAAAATTTGCTAGTGGTAAAATAATACGTGAAAAATGTAAAAAAAAAAATGTGAAAAGTACGAGTATTGGTGTGAAAAAAGACAAAACTCACAAACGAAGTAAAAAGTGGTACTCCCCGCCGCATTCCTGGAATGATAACATACGTATTTACTAAGGAGTAAAAAGCCATTTAAAAACGTAATTTCAGAAACCTATGTTCGCCAGAACAAAACAGGCAATGGCGAACTAGAGATCGGACTGAACCGAAATAGCAAAGTTAAAAATGTTAAATTTTAAAATAAAAAAAGCTAAACGTGGTCTTGGCCACTTTAAAACTTTTCTTTTTTAATTTTTTTATTTTTACTTTGCTGTTTCGGTTCGGTCCGATGTCTCGTTTGCCCTAGCCTATTTTGTTCTGGTGAACATGGGTTTCTGAAATTACGCCTTTTAACTACTTTTAACCCTTAGTAAATATGTTTGTTATCATGAACTGTTACGAATGATTCTGAGGTGAATGGAACGTCGAGGGAAATTATTACGTTGTGATTTGCATTGGCTTTTAATCCTTATTCATTTGCAACATTTAAACACGTCTGAACTAATGTTGCCAAACTAAATCATGCGCAATGGCTGTTTGCCGTGACGTCACCATGAGTTAGCCAATGACAAACGAAAACAACGGCTGTTTGGCCGTCTGATTGGACTAGCCCAGTCACGTGATATGCACGTCATAGCAAACAGCCATGGCGCGTGGTATAGGCCATACAGGAAAGCCAACCGGGAGGGATGTGCCTTTAAATTCTGTTGCTGACCACATTTACATCATTAAGCCTGTAAGCGAGCAAGAAGTTCTACCATCAGAAACGGCAATGCCGCCTGAGAAATATCTCTCGAGCGGGATCTTCTGCGTATCGAGTAAAGGAAGCCACACATACACGCGGGTACACGCCGAAGGGTGCACGAAGGGGGCATGTCGTCTTTAGGCAGGTTGTCAGCTAGTTTTATATAATATTAATCATTAAAAAAAAAACACTTGCTTAACTCCTGTGAAAATGTCTGATGTTATATGTTTGATTTTTAAGACCGTGAGGGAAGCATTGGGGGAAGCGTTTCAGGACAGCATGCTTCTCGAAGGGGTAGCTTCGAGACCGCCTTGAGCACCATTCAGTTCCGCCAGCATGAATATAGCATGGGAGAATAAAATAGAAGTAATCATTAGAAAAGTG
>JAHWFP010040593.1:26092-49610 GCA_023313725.1 Lithobius niger
CCCCCCCCCCCCCCCCGCCCCCCCCCCCCCCCCCCACCCCGGATGGCTGATATTTCCGCGCATATGGAGCGAATACAGAAGTGTTCACAGATGGGGGGAGGGAGGCTTAACGGTAGGCTGGTTGATAGGAGGCACAGGATGCGCTGATTGAGTAAGCGAAGTGAACGAAAATCTGGGTTTATTAGCCATTCTGTGCAAAAATTTTAAGAAACTTAATTCGGTCAAACATGGACATACACATGAGTGTTGCAAACCAATGTTGCAAACTGTACATTCAATACCACCCATGCGTAGCACGGGCTTCAGCTAGTTGGCTGTGCAACTTACTGGAGAGAGAGAGATAAGTTAAAGAAATTTATTGTACAACTTCGACTTTACACGTAAAAGGTAACCTAAATGCACTCACGCCATCGGGGGACAATTTTTACCAAGTTTTTTTTAAATATTAATTCGTACAGTTAAGTGAAATTAGTATTGAATACTGTTACCATTGAACAAGCAATGCTAATAATGCTGGCGTGTGCGATTTTTCCGCATGGTTGATTCATGACTGGTTCTCGTGTCCACCCCATTTAGCAATCACGCGCTAATGGGAAAAGAAAGATAAAAAGAAAGTGGGGAAAAGAAGAACCTGGCTACCTAGGGGAGGGTGAGATCATTTCTCATTCTCTGACGTGTGCAGGATTCCCGAGAAATGATTATTGACTTGCCATTATTCCTGAATCCCAATTCATAGAATGATTTAATTCTGATCATCATGGCCGAGCGGTGAGAGAGCTCAGCCTGGTTGCTGGAGGTTTGCGGATCTGGTCGAACCCCTGGAAAGGGAACCTTGGCAAAGTCTCCGCTAGGACTGCCGGCCAGGGTAGCGTGAGAGGCTACCGTGCTCCTTCAGCGGCTACGGGATGTATTCTGGCTAATTCTAGACAATCTTTCAGCCCCGACGATAATCGGAGGTTTTCCCGGATCGAAAAAAAATCTAATGTTCAAAATTGAGCCGGTTCAGCCATACAAGCATTAATTGCTTCGGCTGACATGAGGCTATAAATTAAATTAAATAAAAAAATATATATATATTTGCGGCAAGAATAATGGTAATTTACCGCTCATATTAGTTTTAAATAAATGTTTGTACACAAGTCGCCGTAAACAATGCAGGAATTTTATTGAAGCGTTGAGTTAGTGCAGTAACGTTATTGATTTATGCCTGTAAAGGCACAGACACTACATGGCAGATAAAAATAAAAAGATATTTGAATAACGTGCCAAAATATTGAAATAACAGTGTTTGAAAAATAGGAAAATATTAAGTTCCGATAAAATAGTACAAACAGTAATATTTGGAAAAGTATCTGCGTTATTAATACCATAAGCAAGTAAGGACTATCGGCAATGCCACCTAAGAAATAGCTCGCGAGCAGCTTTTCTGCAATCCGGTTAATGGAAGCCACCGACGGGTGTGCAATAGATACAGCCCATCCGCAGACGGTTTAAGAGCTAATATATTTAAAAAAAAAAGTAAAAGTAAAGAAATACTGAGAAACCAAATGATTTACGTGACCAGGCAGTGTAATAATTTATGAGGGTAACATTTTAAATTTTATATTTTGAAAATGTTGAGGGTGTGTCCTGTAGTATGACGAAAACAAGAGAGAATTTACATTTTAAGTTCCAAGCTTTTGCTCTCTTGCACGGAAGCAAAATACATTCTAACAATGGAGCCAATATTGTGAACAGATAAGAATGACAAGCGAGCAGCTCGCGACCAAAAAAATCACGTGCTACCACGTGTCATTCTTAGCCGTTCAGTGTCAGTTCCATTGTGTTTCTTCGTTTAATACTGATCAGGGATGCTGCCGGTGTGAAAAAATGTAAAAAATGTGAAAATTTGCCAGTGGTAAAATATGTGAAAAAGTGTGGAAAATACACGAGTGTTGGTGTGGAAAAAAAGGTAAAAACAATCAAATCGTCCCGTAGAAATTACGTAGGTATGCCTGTGGTTAGAACACGAAAAAGAAAATTGGCTGGTATACCGGGTGGAGTCGCTTTGAATCCGCTTTCGCTCGCTTGAGTGAAATTACAGAGAAATTACAAATGGTTACTGGAAAAGAAAAAAATGTATTAAAGAAATGTGAGACTGCCGGTGATATACGAAAACGAAGAAATAGTGATACGAAAATGAAAGTAGGTACGTGTAAAATGTGAAAAAATAAAAAGCTGGTATGTGAAAAAATGAAATGCGGGTATGTGAAAAATGTGAAAAAAAATAAAAAGTGGATATGTGAAAAATGTGAAAAAAGCTGGTACTCCCGGCAGCGCCCTTGCTAATATTTGCGCATAATTTCCGTTGCTTTAAGAACATTGATCACATTTTTGGTGACACATTTGTTGCAAATTACTTTTGAAGCAGCCCCTGCAGTTATCTTTTCATCTTTGCTTTTACTTTAGTCATTATTTTTCCTATTTAATACGATCGTCCTCTATGCAGTTAATCCATTTATACTTCAATTTTTTTACATTGTTGTTGGGCGCCAATATGTAATCTACCTTTACTGGTTTACCCTGAACTTTTGTTACTTTCAGCCTTTTTTTTTCTATTTTTATTTCTCTCAAGTGGAATCTTCTTTGTAGGTGGCAACTAATCTTTTTTTGTTGTTGTAATCCATTTATTCCTGACGATGTTGTTGATGATTTTTTTTTTTATTATTATTATTTTTTTCTTTTCAGATCTGCTCTTCTTGTATGGAATGGATGTGGTGTTCAAGGTGGCGTTGGTGTTGCTAGGCAACCACAGGGAGCTGATCATGCAATGCAGCAGCTTTGAAACGGTCATGGAATTTCTGAAGACGACCCTGCCTTCCCTGGGCATCATCCAGATGGAACGCGTCTTTAATCAGGTCAGGGTGGATCCTTGGAAGGATTTTTAAAGTGATAAAAGAGAAATCGTGATAGCTTGTTTGTTGCCATATCGCACTGACCTGGAATTGGAATTGTGTTAGTATTGATGAAGTTTAGTTTGGTGGATTTTGCGATATTTCAGTACCCTAGCTGAACATTCGTTAAAAATGACGGGTCCTAGTGTTAACGGATTGAACATGAGCGAAAATTGTCTGCTGAATAGTGAAATTGAAATAGGGCAGGGTAGAAGAATGTATAGGTAGTGTCGCTCCTTCTCTGGCAACGGTAAACATTCGGATGAAACTAGTACCTGCTTTCAGCGATTTACCGCCAGAGGGCGCCTTCGTGAAGTAACAGGAAGCGCAAAGCATCATGGGGGTCAAAACTATTTAGCGTCACTAAAACAAATTAATCACGATAAGAATACAAAGTTAATCGCTTAAAATATATCATAATTCAGATTAGGACATTAAAATAATTTTAATAACGATGAGAACTGGTAATTAAGTTTTATTTTTTAAATCCAACTTTCAATTTTAAAACGCGTTGTCGTTTAGGAGTGGAGCTAGGTATAACACATGGTTTTGTGTTCCGAAAACATCCGAGAAGTGTGCTCATCGGCTGTTCAGGCTGAAGCTTCTTCCGCCGTTTACGTTTATTGTAACGAACTCTATACAGTTTGAATCGAACATAGAAGAAGTTCTTCAACTTCGGATGTTGCCCATGCACGAGTATTGTCGCTATTACCGTGGCAACGATGTCGCTATTTTTTATTTCAAGTTTCGCCTCCTACGAGAACCTGACAAGTGCTGCCTTCTGGTGCCGTTGGTAGAAGCAGGTATTATTTTATAGCACGTTTTCAGAAAAGCGCCACTACCTACTAATCTACCCTGAAATAGGGCTAAAATAGGAAATAGGCCTACAAATAGGCTTAACATCCAAAACCCGACAAACGAAATTCCCCGGATCAATACACATATCCCCCTATTAATTGTGAGTATTCTTACAGATATATCATCATCTTTACTTAAAGGGAAAATATGGTGATTTACACTGAACAAATAATATTCCACTCCTGACAGCGAAGTCGAACCACAAGTGCATCATAAATGAAACTCAATTTAATTTTCGACAAACATTTTGTTTTATCTTGGTCACCTAGACAAAACCAAATAACACAATAAGTAATGATTACTACAGACTGCTTAGATAGCTTCCACCTACCAATACTTACAAATAAATCACGAAAAAATACAATTAAAAGCCAATGATAGGGCGAGTTCCCTGCAAACTAACTGCCATCTTGGATTTAACCACTGACCTTTATACCGCATTTACTAGCAACTATTTTTATAGACTAAATTGATTTTGCCAAGGCTTTTATTCGGTAGTTCACACAAAATTATGTAGCAAGCTTTATGGAGTTGGCATCCATGGAAATCTTCTTTCCTGGATTACTGATTTCCTGTCCCATCGACAACAAGCGGTCTGTGTGGGTAAAAGGATCTCCGACCCATTACCAGTTATTAGTGGTGTCGCGCAAGGATCAGTTCTTGGTCCTATTCTCTTTCTTCTGTATATTGCAGACTTCAAAACTGAATACACTGATTGTAAGCTGCGTAAATATGCAGATGATCTCACACTCTATAAGTGTGTGATTGACCAATCTGATCGCAACATTCTCCAATCGGAACTATCCAGCATCGAGTCTTGGTCAAATACTTGGCAGCTCCCATTAAATAATAGTAAGTGCCATGCAATTCACCAAGGCAGAACCAATTTAAATCTAACATACTCTCTAAACTTCAATGTCCTGAATTCTGTAGAGTCTACTAAGATCCTTGGGGTGTCGTTTACCTGTGATTTAAAGGTGGCCACACATTGTAATTATATTACTGCAAATGCAAAAAAAAAAAGGGCACATCTAATTAGCAGATGCTTCCTCTCTAAAGATCCTAAAACCTTGGTCTGGGCGTTCAAGGTGCTTGTCCACCCGTCATTGGAGTATGCCAGTCCAGCTTGGTCGCCGTACTTGGTGAAGGACATAAAAAAGATTGAATCTGTCCGGCGAGCTTTCACTAAATATTTGCCTGGGTTCTACAACCAATCTTATTCACTTCGCCTTGAAAGGCTCAAACTTGATTCACTCGAGTTGAGGCGTCTCAAGGCTGACCTTTGCCTCACCTACTCGTTACTTCATGGGCTTACTGACTTAAATTATGAAAAATTCTTTTCCTTGAGTCACCTGACTCATACTCGAGGACACACCTTTAAACTTAGCATTGGTATCTTCCATAGTGAACCATATGGACACTTTTTCTCGAACAGGACAGTCCCTGTCTGGAATTCCCTGCCATCTGCGGTTGTATTCTCGACATCTCTGGCTAATTTCAAAAATAATCTCCGCAAGACAGACCTATCTGGTTTCTTAAAATTCTTTTGAGCTGATTTTAGTCCCACTGTATTGTATACATTTTGTGATGTTTCTATCATATTACGCTATTTTTAGTTATGGTTGATGTCTGTTTTATTATTTTTGACGTTGGTTTGTTTGAACCATAATTTTGTTTTTTTTTAAATTTTGGGCCTGGTGTAAGTGGTGCCTATTGCTGCCTTCCTTGACCCCCACAGTTTTTCTGGCTGTGAAGATGTATTATTATTATTATTATTATTAAAACGGTATAAAGGTCAGTGGTCAAATCCAAGACGTCAGTACGTTGGCAGGGAATTCAACCCTATCATGGGCTTTTAATTGTGTTTTTTCATGACTTTGTTGTAAGTATTGGTAGGTGGAGGCTTTCTAAACTATCTGTAGTGGTCATTATTCATTGTTGTATTTGTTTTTGTGTAGGTGTAAATTGCGTTTCATTTGTGATGCACTTGTAGTTCGTCTTTGCTTGTCAGGAGCGGAATTTTATTTGTACTCCTCCTCATTCGCCATAAACTAGTCGATGTTATATTTATACTGGTGTATTACACGAATAGGCCTGCATTAAGTCTCATAAATTCAATAAGAACAATTAAATTAGTTTGCTACATTTTTTGTGTAATAAAGAGAAGAATTTTTGATTACCGATTTTAATACCGCACCTTGCAGTAGGTGTCATTCGTAAGTTTTGAAACCATAATTCCACACCATAATTTAACAATCCTGTTCCTTCAGCAAAGTCCAGAAATCATCATGAAATGGTAGCAGGAAAACCCTAAGGAAATGCCCTCCCAACACCAATCCTGAAAAGAAACATCAGCAAATTATGTGTAGTATGTTTCTTTTCAGGATTGGTGTTGGGAAGGGGTTTCCTTACGGTTTTTCTGCTACCATTCCACGATGATTGTTCACTTTGCTGAAGGAGCAGGATTGTTAAATTATGGTATTGAAATCATGGTTTCAAAACTTTCCATTACCGCCCAAAGATGGAAATTCTTTATTTATCTTTCTTGAAGGCAGGCAACATTATTCAGAGTTATAATCCACCCTTTGTAATCATTAAAAACGTTAGTGATTGAACTGCTGGGGAAATATCATCAAGGTCTTGGGTGGCAACTAAAAAAATTTTAATGGAAAAAAAAATTACATTCTGCATTGCTAGAAAAGCCCACGGTATTGAAGTAACTTTTACAGGAAACTTTTGTAGCCACTCCAACATTTAAAAATGGTGGCCGCAAGTAGACTGGAATATACTTTTTTATTTGCTACTCAGAAGGATCATCTCTATGGACGAGCAGCGCTGGGTGCGGTGGTGTAGTGGTAAACAAAATAGTGGCGAAGCTATGGTAAAGAAATGGGGGGTTAGTTACAGCTCCCAAACGGCTGTACAGTTTTGCTACATGCTACATTCTGTTGAACCTATATAGTAACATGAAACGCTGTTCAGTTTTCCTTGGGGCACGGACAAAATAGCAGATCGACGTAATAGTATGCAAGACAGAGCAAATGCTGAGTAAATCGAGAGTTGATGATGGCAGCTCGCAAACACAATAGACACGGCATCTAGTCAGAAAATAAGTAAATTAAGAAAAATGCTGCATGAGCCTGCTCTTGTCGAGAATAAGTGCCAAAGCGCAGCTCTGTGCACTCCTGCACGAGTACGCCCACTGGCTGGGTGTATGTTGATTCTTGGTGACTTACCAGCCCCATGGCAGAAACAGGACGGCACTTCGGTGTACGCTGCTGAAAGAAAGCAGTGTCCGCAGAAAATATCGATCGTGCTGTTATTTCGTTAATACTAGTCCTGCAGAATGAAAGCCGTATTGTCACGGGAAGATAGAAAGGTGGCTGCCATGGGAATTCCCAGTAACTCATCAATATGCACCTGAAGTCTTGTTCGATCACTGTGAACGTTGACACTTCAAGGTTTTGATTCGAAGTGTAATTGAGGTCGTTACAGTCAGTATAATTGCTGTGCAACCTGCTAAATTGATCAGTTCTGCATGTGTTGAAATCTGACATTATACATTGCTTGTTTCTTCATGCCATTAGTTAAACTTGGGTAGTGTTAAGTGTGGTTATTCTTTTCTGTGAATATTTTAGCAAGAAGGTAATACATTTTGGACCAGTACAGTATGTTTGACAACAATTTTATTTTCTGTATTTCCTGTTATAGGTATTTACAATGGACATTAGCCGTGAATTGCACGCCTACGAAGTAGAATACCAAGTGCTGCAAGAGGAAATGTTTTCATCCAGTTCTCCGACGAGAAGTGATCCAGATACGGTGCAGCAACTGGAGACGACCAACCAGACCCTGAAGAGAGAGAATTCAGAACTCCAGGAACAACTGGAAGCGGCACAAGTCAATATCAACCATCTAGAGACGATGATGAGCACATATCAAACCAACATCTCTCACCTAGAAACAAGAGTTCGAGAACTGGAATTGGACAGACTTAACCTGAAGCGTACGGTCGAAACTATTCGACGGAGGTTGCCGGAAATTGACACGTTTTGTAGTGAACCGGATTTATTAACGCAGACTTCACCAGATTTGTTATCCAATCATGTTCAGCGGTCATCGTCTCATCAGGTCATTGGTAGTGCCGGAGACCACATGCAAGAATACGGAGACAGCCCGTCGTCGGATAAAGAAGTGGCAACTACACTTCTTCATCTGAATAACGGTTCAGTTAAGTGCCGAGAAAGGTACGCAAGCGGAGATAGTTCGCCATTAAGTCTGACTAACAGTCCCATCATGGAATGAGAGTACTGCATGAAGTTGTAGAGGCACTTTAAGCCATGCATTTTTAATGGTTTTTTTGTGTGAAAAAATGGTGACTTAGTTTTGTAAGCTGCCATAAAAAATCTGGGAATGTGATTGAGTATTCTCAAGCTCGATTGTAGAGCAAAGCTCTCAAGGGCATAAATCAAAATGCGTACTTTGATATACCGAAACTAGGTAACTACCGTCGAAATAGAACCATTGAGACCGTAATAGTCGTGGTTGAACGTTCGAGATTATGCCGACAACATGCATGCTGGGACAGTCTCTTGGGTAAAGCATTGACTGACGTAGACAAGTAGGCGTTTTGGATGAACCTTTGTTGTTTAAAGGTTACAACCAGAGGCTTTAGAATACCACGTTAACAGGAAAAAAATCGTGTTAGCTTATTCTGTAATATATTAAAGCTAGCGGTCACTTTTGCCATGACCTTAAATACTGCGCCAAAACTTGTTTTGTTTAAAAATGTAAGATTTGTGTTTCTTTTATGTCTGATGTTGCAGTGTCACTTAGAACATGTTGAAAAACTGCTGTAGTTTTTACAGTAAGGCAAAATGAGTGTACAAATATTTACTGAATATTGCAATTATTGCATTGAACGCCATACAACAAAGAGACTTGCACGTAAAATTAATTACTTTTCTTCAACGCACTAACCCATTTGAAGCGCTAACCTGCTTGAGAAATTAAGCTCCATTCTTAAATCTTTAGCAAATGCTGTAAGTGAAACTAATTAATAAATAACCTTAACACAATTTGTAATGGAAACATGACGCATCCCAAAGTCGAAGCAATTGGTCTCAGGTTTAGCGACTTCTACAATTTGATGTGGTGCCAGAAATAACTTCAACTACCAGACATTAAAATCTTAATGTGAATCAATTAATCCAGAGGGTATTTTGTTAAGGTATCTTGTTGGAAGTAATTTTGTCCTAAATTCTTCTATGCAAATCGTGAAAAGGTGTTCAAATGCAACAAAATGCTGTAATTAAGAGTCTGGTGCTCAGTTTCTGCTCATACGTAAATATTTTAGTTATATCGATAAGTAGAAATGGTGTTTCTGAGTTATTAATGGTAAGAATATTGAGTCTGTTTTCGTAATATTTGTTAGAAGCCGGACCACACAGTTAACCATTTGGATAGTGTAGCCGGAAGAGGAAATTCTACCACTTCCTATGCAATCCTTTATTAAGCTGTAGTAACTAATTTTCAATTTTGCCTATAATTATTATGCTCAGTTCCCATTGACCCCCTATGCATAAGTACTGCGTAATTTACCAAGTTTTTTTATGCTGTGAGGAGTATTGTGGCATAAAAATGCTAATAATAATGATGACTGCTATGCAATTCGATTTGTACGATTTTTGCAGAAATGGTTTAATGTACAAAGCCAGATACGGTGGTAATAGTGTAGTGGTGTGATTATCAATCAAGTCTGCTCTCTTGATTAAGAAGCATAAGCGACCTATGTGAAAACTCTTTTCTTATATTAGTTACATGACTGTGGTCTAGAACTACGAAAGTTCAGTATAATCTAAGAATGTGACTTATGCATCTCTCACATTAAATATGACAGAGTTAAGTGTTGAGAACCCAAAGGAACTCCATTTAAACAACGTAATTATGAGAACCATGATTTGTAGAATATGCGAGTGCCCGAATTAGTAAACACGCCATGGGACATTTGTATTATAAATAATGAACAAACTTTGTTGACGTATGTTTTCTTGCAGTTTAAACATTTTATTGATGTTACTGAATTGTGCTTTATCTTTAAAAAAAAATGCAGAATTATATAATATATTCTAGTCGGCCTTTTTATAGCGTTGATTAATCATGAGATTCTAGGTTTCCTACCGTTTGATTCTGATGTCAAATACTCTTTTCTTGTTGACCATTAGTCTGTTATTTTTCAATTCTTGTTAACAAATATAGATGCTATTTGATTTAAATTTTCTTTTTTGTTATTTTCCATAGATATCTTCTAATATTAGTAATTGATTTTTTCCCGTGGATACTTGCTGTCTCGCCTGTATTTTACGACGATAAACTAATCCGGCTAACTTATATAAGGACTAATTGGGTATTTTCAGTTTATACAATACCAGTTGAGTTAGGTATAAAATAACTACATGGTATGAGCGAATGGATGTAGTAATCCACTTAAGTTGGTGACAGTTGAGTCGCCAGTGTCTCGTAACACGTCTATCATACGTTCGCGTCGTATGGTCGACTAGCCAACATGGTGGGCTAAACTCTTTTGACCGATTTAACGGTAATTGTTTCTGTGATTGTGTCAGCTGTCAAATAGGCGTTTGCTATTTTCTTCCACATGAATGTACGTCTGACTGTAGAAACATTTGTGCTAAAGAGGGTGCACAAAACTAGTGCTTTTTTTTGTGCTTCCAACTTGGTGTTATGAAAGTTGAAATTGTTAAGTTTAGTTTTGGTGTAAATTGGTGCTTCGTGACGTCTGTTGATAGTTTTTGGTTATTGTTGATTATGTCAACGAAAAACTTGGTTAAGGTCAGCACATGCTGCTCATGAAAAGAAAAAAAAACATGTTCTACATCACTGACCTGTTTTATTTTTAGCTGAAAGCCAAGGAATTTTGTTGTTGTAAAGTTCTTGTTGTAAAGTTCTTGTAATGCGAATCGGCACTCTTATTGGGAAATGCTTCGATGTGACATATGAAGAAATGGGTCAAAATCAATACGTATCATTAAATTAGCTGTGAAATTTACAACCCTACTTGTCTGATGGTTTAAGATCCGTCTTTTTGCTGCTATTACTTCCTTGTTCAGTGATAAATGTGTTTTCCTATAAAAGTGAACATTTCTGCATGTTGAATGTGATTCAGTCTTCATGTGGATATTTTTAATATTAGCTGTTCCTCAGCGTGACGGACAGATTCCAACAGCATGATTCTTGGTGGAATTTGCCGTTTTCTACGGTTGACGTGGTTCGCTTCTGAATTGAATGTTCTGTGTAACAATGATAATACGATGTGCTAAAGCTTCCTTCAAGTGGGAAAATTCCTGTCTAAGATATAATTCACTGGTGGATTGACGATTTTCTTGGTCTATTTCTTGTGTAACTTTATAACTATTGCCACCAAACTGTGCCTTAAATTTTCTCAAGAACTGTCTTTGTTTGATGTAGTCACAACTTTCCATATGTTTTCCTTGTAGTACCGCTGTTTCCAAAAAAAAACAACTGCCAAACTGATAAATTTTTGTTTGTTGCTGTAGTAGACGGATTAGTGTATGTATGTTTGGATAAATTTGTTTTTACGTGATTCTATATTATAATGTATGCTCTAAATTGATAAGTAAGCAGGTGTCCGTTGTGACACACGCGAATGGGATTCTCATACTAATTTATGTGGCACTTACATGTACTTTTTTTTTGTTGCTTTTTCATTTGCTTACATTGTATCAATAGCCACCACAGATCTTTGCTCCTGAACAAACAGGGTGCTAATGCAGTGGGCGAATGCAGCTTGACGCATTTGTGGAAATCAGGTTCACACTTCAGACTTTTGATCAAAACAATGTTTGGAATGCGCAACAGGTTGCATGTACGTAGTTACTTCATTACGTTGCTTCGGAGACGCACACTACGTGAATAACCAACAACTGTTATCAGATGAAATTTTCCAATTCGTAGCTTCTCGTTTCCTTCTCGTAGCATGACTGAAATAAGTAGTTTTTTTCCTCACGTTTCTGTAGACAAAAACAAGAAAAATGCTTACATCTTTCACATAAATTTTCTCAAATTGTTGTTCTCGTTTCAAACGTGATACACAAGTGTCTTTGTGTGTGGGAACAAAGAAATGCTTCAGCTTTTCTAAATTAATTTTCTAAAAGCTGTCATTGCCGGTGTCGTAAGATTGCACATCATTGCACATTTATGTTGCAACAAATTTTTTTAACTAGAACTGTTAGGTCTCGTTAACAGTTGTCACATTTAATAAGCTAATCATCTTGTAATTAAAAATTGTGTATTGAAAATCGTAGTAAGACCAAACATATTTTTGGATTGCAACAAATACATTTTCGTATTAAATTTGCTTGTCGTGGTTGGTGGATTCTGACTTAGCCTCGCCACAAGATTACAGATTCGCTGCTTTTCAACGAATGTACAGTATTTATCTACGTGTAGTATATGTCTTTATTTTTCGTAATTCAGAATTTAAAACAAAAGTTAACGGCTTGCAGCTGTTTTAAATCAATTGTCCACAATTCTTCCCACTTCATTGTTTTTGCAAATAAAGTCGTGAAATTAATTAAACCGTGCCGGATGTTGTAAGTACGTACAGTGAGGTAAATGTTTCTAAATGTAGTCGAGTCGTGTTTTTCATTTTCTAGGTAGACTGTGTAACCAAACTTTTAGAAACACTGTAAGTTTGTATATTTATATAAATACATGTACATAAGTATTATAGGGAATATTTTTGGAATCTTTTCCTATATTTGCGATTCATGCAGAGTCCTACATGATGCTACTTTTCTAATGGCATAAAATCAGTGACCGTAAACATGCTTATTAGACGAGTGTTAAGTTATGCATTATTGAATTTTTGTGTGTGAGTAGTTCACAACGGGGGCCCCAAGTTATTTTAATAGACGTTGGACTGCTCTTGGTGAATTTGCAATGTAACTAGGCTTTTTTTTTTCTTTCTTAAAAATGAGAATAGTTAAAAGAGTAAAATATCAGTTGTTAATTATACTATTAATCGTGTTCTTCCTTTTTTTGTTGGAAATTTAGTAGTATTTTTTTAATGCGTGTGCCTTTGTATAAATGGTTGTTGGTATTCTAGCAGCCATCTCATTTCAATCTCATTCAAACTAAGTTATAAAATAAAGTGCAATTCTCTTTAAAGAAAACCAGTGTCCTTCTTTATTTTGTAGTCGATGGAAGCTGCGTCAACGTAAGCAGTAGCAGGATAATTATGTGAGTGTGTTTTTGGTAGGATCTAGACTGAACATTTTCCATACGTACTAGTTTTTAACTACTGGTTGAGCACAAAATAATGACTACATTCTAAAACTGTGTTACTTCTAGAACTGTGTTACAATCACTGCAAGGATGCCCTAATGTTGTTTGTTTCATCAGAAAGAGACACTCCAATAGTTTCACAGTGATTGACCGTTTTCGTGATCATTTTACCTCCAAGCGGGCACCATTTTCGCATAAAATGTCCAACGACAATTGGTTCGGCAAAGAATGCGGTACTGATCAAAGTGTAGGAAACATTAAGCTTCTGGCTGCCCGCAGTCGGTGATACCGGCTGGTCGAATGGATAGGGTTCATATATGAGCATACATCTTGTAAACAATAGTAGCTGGATCCAAAAATCACTAATAACGCAAGCGGCAACTTCCTCATGGCGATAAAGTTGCAAGGAAGTTTGTTTCAACGTTGACTTGCAAGTTGATCTGCTTTCTTGTCAGCCCATAAGCTTCTTGTAACGTTTGCGGCCTTTCAGATATTTTCCGGAAGGTTACTGGTTTGCAGCAATATTTCTGTAACCGCAAGACTACAACGACATCTGTGTGCACGTTCGCCTGTCAAGACTACGATTATTGCCACAATTACCCAAAATTTATTTTTCGATATTAACTCTAAATTGTTTGTTATAAATAATAACAGTCCCATATGTTATTGTACTATTTTCGCACGTGACCGTTTTAGCTACGTTGGGTTAAGTTAGCTCAAGTTGGGTTAGCCATGTTGGGCATTCTGATTCCAACCTTGACCTAACAAGCTGATCCCAACACTTTTGTAATCCTATTCAACCAAACCTATTAAAATTTCTAACCAATTTACCACTACCATGCCCAGAAGCTTACTGGATCAACTTTGCCCCAAGCCTAGCCAAGCCAGACAATGTGTAACTTATTAAACAATAAATTTAGACCACTGACTGGTATGTCTTCCATTTTACGCTAAAACTTCGTTAGTAGAAAATTAGTTCCCCAAGCCTCGTTGATCTGTAGAGACACGTCCAATTTAGAGTCAAGGAATGTTTCCTACATGTTTTAGGTGCTTCAGCCAGGAATTGAATGCAGGCCACTCGTATGGCAAGTGAGCATTTGGTTTGGCCACTAAACCACTGGTTCTGAATTCCAGTAAAATCTTATGAAACAGTAAACCGAGAGTAAAAAGGTTTTAACATCATTCTTTAGGTTACGATTTTGCAAACCGTTTTCTGCCTAAAGCAATTTAACTTAACCGTTTGAAGCGTATAAATGGAGGGCAACAACCAACGCTACAATTTTCATCAGACTACCCAAGGGAAAGCCTGAGATTCCCAAACCAAAATCGAACAACGTGAAAATCAATCGGAACCGTGCATTTTATTAGTAAAGCATCCCCGTGAATCTAACCAAATTCTTCATTCAACTTTGTCACCTCCATCCTCAACACAGCCTGGGTATCGATTCACTCCAACGAGCAACACGTCAAAAGCCCTCAACCGCCCAATCCAAATCCCATCAGTCAGAAATTTTTGAAACTTTTTAAAGGCAGCACAAATCCAAAAACTGCAAAAGCCACCCACAGTTTGTGCAATATTTTAGAACTACCCCGGATTGAGTTTTCATCGATTAACCAAACTCCAAATCAACCTACTGAGCTAACATTGCCAACCAATCTCCAATTTGAAACTCTATATATGAAAGAAAACTGTTTGGAAGAATTTAACTGTTTGAAAAAATTTTGTGTACTCAAGAATAATTTGGCCCATAATTCATCATTGGCACCGACTAATCTAATTGCATAATTACTGGTTACCCCACAATTACAAGTTTCTAGACCTGCTTTTACCAAAAAACAAAAATTACCTGCTACGAGAAGCCATTTTGACCATGTTTCTACAACCATTACAGTTGTTAGTTCAACTACAAGGGATTTTTCCACTAGCTGACCACGTTGGACCGAGAATTACGCAACCGAACCTGGACAAACTGGTTGAACTGGAACAACACCAGAGATGTGCACAATGGGTTAATGTGAGTAACACTGTTTGAATTTAATTGTATGAACATTTCTAGTGGTTTGACTCCACCTAACAGTAAGACATCTAAAATTGTAGTTCCACCCATGTTGCCCAAGTATTTTGAATGTACCTTTAAATACTACTAGTAACCTTGTTTTCTCAGTATAAGTTTAAGAAGCCAAACCATAAAATAAGGCTTTACCCTCTTGCAAGGTTTTGGGTAGTGCTTCGAGTCGTACAATCCCACTTCAAGAAATGCAACATCAAATTCTGAAAAATTTTATATTTCGGCTTATCACACAATTCCACGATCTCAATCCTCCTTTAACAATAGAACACGACGGTATTGCAACAATGGTTTAGGACTGAGATGTAAAAGGAGGAGTGATATCGGATATCATGCCTGCATATGAATTAAAGAACATCATGCTTGCTCCAGATGTTAAAAAGGACTTTACAGCCTCGATTAAAATAAGAACAGCACCGTAAAAAGCTAGTTTTGGTTAAGCAAGAAAAAATGCTTTCGTTTTATTTATTGAATTTTTCTTGTAGCACGAAAACATTATGACACTGAACTGTAAGGGTTATTTACGAGTTTAAATTACAAACGACGTCGCAGCCTTGATTGAAATTTAGAACAGATTCTGTTTTCCTCGTCATTCTGATCAGTGCAAACTTTTCTTGGTGGGTAGCTCTTACCCTACCCGACTCCTGTTGTCCGCTCCTACGCCTTCCTCCCCCCGCCATTCCGCAAAAATCTTGACGCAGCCTGACGCTAGCCATTCTGACACAAACATCTGTCATGGTTTTCATTATTTTTTTATTTATTTTATTAAATGTTAAGCTTTTCAATCTGAATTAAACCTAAGCCAAAATTAGTACACATTCAGTATACGTTTACTTATCACTAATCGAGCCCATTTGGCTCTCCATCGTATAATTACACGTTTATTGTCTTACCGCAGAACAGTTCCAGATTCCGAAAGCACCCATCATCGCACAACGAACGAATACCCAGTTAGCCAACAAAGGTTTTCTGCTTTTATTTCTGTATTGTTACTCGATTCCGACGTGCCCCATCACCGTTCACACCGTGGAAACTCAACGCCGAATAGCCCCTTCAAACAACTTCTCCTAAAAAAATTTTAAGATAAGTTGTCTGAAGGGGCTGTTCATCATTGAGTTTCCGCAGTATGAACGGTGATGGGGCACTTCGAAATCGAGGTACAATCAATAAACATGAGCACAGAACTCCTCACTAAGAAAGGAATAACAATGCTGCCAACAATGATATCTTTGCCGCATTGTCGACCTTTCTGACCAAAAGAACGTCAGCATGATTCATTCTTTGTTGTGTGCTACTGTACTATTGTTGTCGAACTGAGATCGTGAAATTGGGTGATAAATAGGTTATCAGCCACTTTCCTCGGAGAGATACAACAATGGCTCGGTCCTGCGAGCTTCGACATTGTTATATCTCACTCCTCGGAAAGGTGGCTGATAACCTATACTCGACATTTGATTAATCCTGAGCAAACTGTCTTGAATAACGTGGATTTAAGCCAAAATGCTTTTCGGTAAAACAAGCACCATGTTTCTCAACCAAATATCTGCTATCAAAACCTTGCCACTAACCATGAATTTAGACCATCTTCTAACAATGAACGATCCATTGCTTTTAGTTCGATCGGTTCTCGTAAAGTAGTTAAAACCATCCTGGTGGTTTAAGTCTTTCTGCCCATGCTGAACTGGATGCTTTTTTTTATGGTTTAGTTGCGGGATTTGAACCTGCATTCACTTGGTTTGGAGATGAAGCTAACTGCTGGGCTGTTGCTCTTCACCTTTCTCGCGACCCCCCCCCCCCCGGGGCCCCCGCGCAGAGGGCGCGCGGGGGAGTGAGAGTTGGTTTTAGCCCCTTCAGAGCGTCCAAACGTTCGGCTGTAAAGGTTAATTACTGAACTAACCAGTAAGGCTGTTATTGATCAAATTGTGACTAACAAATCGACACTACAAATGGCTACCATTTGAAACATCGAACCAAGTTCTCAAATCGGTCCTTGCTCACTAAACTTTCAAACTGTCCCATTACTACCATGCCAAAGCAAACTTTCGACCCTTCTGACCAAATCTTTATCCTTGCTCCTATAATTGTATAATCGCAGCCTACTTTTGTACGAACCCCAACAATATAAGTTGCAGATTAAAGTTACTGAAACATTAGTTGCACCGATTTTACCTTATTTGGCTCATAAACCATTTTTATTGCTGTCCTACTGGTATTAACAGTTCGATTTCTGCATATACCTATATTAAAGACCTTCGCCGGCTGATAAATATGACAGGCTACTCTAACAACAATTATTTGAATAATTGCGTTCTGCATACCCTGTCAGGGGATGCAGCGGAGGTTCGTCACGGCATGCCCTTTCTTCTCTTTTGAACATTTTTCCAAAGTTTTATAGACTCCTTCCATCCCGAGACAAAAATGATAGCTTAGTAGCGGAGCTTAGAATGGTAACACAAACTGAAACCGAAACCTTTTTTTAACTTTTACAAGTGTTGCAGTGTGATCCTTTTACAACTAGAAGATTCGTCGGCAATGACAACTAAAGTAAATATCTTCAAACTTGGACTAAAACCATCCTTATATCCCTACGCTGCTCAAATGGTATTCCGTAATCCGGTAGGATTTTTCAGTCACTGCAGTTTTAATGGGAATACACGTAAATGCTCCTAATACCAATCAACCTAACAGTCAACCTAGCCACACCTATGGATGTTGGCGCATCAGGTCACTTATTATACGGGATTGACCATCCCAGTACTACCTAGGGAAGATAATTAAAAATATATTTTGTCAGTTACATAATATCGCTAGTCATGATGATTTGGAATGTTAAACCAAAACACTCGGTGACGCTCTTACAGTCAGTATTGCGACTTAGGTTTCTAACCTAAACTCGAGAACGACTAATTCACAATCTAAAGCTCAAATTAATCATTTCCCTTCTCAACAAAAGCCTCACCAAAAGCAAGGCAACAGTTTTCTAGCACAAGTCAACAGCAATTACAAGTGGTTTGTAATCCTTCTACGAAAACCCAGTGCCTCAAAACAATTTTGCAATTAATACTATCCCCCGTACTGGTTCCTGCTAATGCTGGCCCATCTAAATTTTGCGAAACTCTTTAAGTTGCAGCACCTGTTTCAAAATGGGACACACGAGTTAAAAGTGCTGGTAAAACTATCCCAAGCTGAGAACAACTTGGTTGGAGAGTAGAAATAAGAAATCGCTATTTAGTCAAATTCCACAGGCCGCAGCTGGTTTATATCCCAGCGCCCCTGCTTGGCCAAATGTGTAGGGCGCTAATCAACAATTGGGAAAGGTGTGTCCACTTGTCATAAAAGCTGGTATGGATTCTAGCCACGACCAGACAATCCTTTTCAATTCCAATTGGCCACAAAAGTCACCTAGACATAAACAAAATAATTATGACCTCCGTGTTGTCGTCAGGCCCTGCTGAACTTCAGAGTGCGCCTTGTTCGGTTAGGCAATGAAATCGCAGACGCCTTAGTAGACGGAGGGTCTTTACTAAGTTTCGTACGTGTGGGGTTAAAAGCTGATTTGGTTCCGTTTGGGATTAAATACACAAGAATTTAAAGTGGAGGATGCTATTCAGCTAATAATTGTATGTGCCAACTGTCTAACTTAATCCGGTATGATTCTGAATGTAAAGAGTAAGTATTGGTATTGGGTTCCTCACCGCAATTGGTTTTACCCTCTAAAACAAAATCCTTTTCGTGACATCCCTCTGTAGGCATTACATTATCTAATCAAGAACTTCACCTAACTTTGGAAGAAATCTATGAAAAAGTTGATGGCACTGAGGTATTCGAAACTGAACTAAAAAAAGAATTATTTTGTTTAATTGTGTCTTACCGTCATGTCTTTTCCGCAAAGACAGATTTGTTTAAGCACTGTTCCCAATGCACATTGACACTCGCGGGGCTCCCCCAGTTGCATTGAAGCAAGTAGGTTGGGCGGGAAACATGTTGACGAGTATGGTAAAAACATGCTTGACCAAGGTGCCCTTCTTCCTGCAGTGAGCAGTGTTCACTAGTTCTTTGCACCCTGCTACTCATTGACTCGCTCGTTGAGTGTTATCACGAATGTTTTATTTCGCTCAAATTTAGATCTTCCTGACGCTTATTGGCATGTTCCACTCGATGTCGAGAATGGGAAAATAGCTTCATTCTTCACACATTACCAGCTATACCTTGCTCAGTGCGTGATGTTCGGGCTCTGGTCATGCAAGTGCCAATTTCTGTTGTGCCCTGTCCAATGTTTTTCGAACCAATCCGACAGTACGGTGCCATGGATTACGTGGATGACCTTTGTTTGGCCAACAGGCTTTGGGAAAAAAGCAGCTGCTAGGCTTAGATGTCTCATTTAAAGTGATGGGTTACGATGGTTTAGCAGTGAACTTTAAATGACCAAATTTTGCATCAAGGAACTCTTTATTCTTGGCTATCTTGTTACGGATGATGGGGTTAAGGCTAACTCGGCAAAAGTTTTGTCCATCCAAGCGTGGTTCATCCCAGCTTCGATTGGGACTTCGTCTTATCTATGGTATACTGACTGGGGTTCGGGTCAGTGGAAGAGAGGGATGTCTTCGCCACACTGAGAGGCTGGACAAGGAGAGATTACGATGATGAGTTAAGATGGGAACATGTTAGGTTACTTCTGGGCTTGAAGGAAGAGAAGAAGAAGAGGGAAGCGACAAGAGGTTTAATCGTGAGTTGCGTATAAACCTGTGTTGGCAACCCACCCACAATCTCCCTAGACGTTGTGGGAGGCTGGTTACATCAATTATAAGAAAACTCTATAATTCGGTGTGGATATCAGTCATTTGGGATGTCACACAGAATTGGGGGTCCCGTCCGTGATTGGATTTGAACCTGTGTGGCAAAAAGATTTTGTCACACACCTCTCGTGTTCCGGGTTAACTGAAGAAGTTTTTTTTTTACCAGTTCTACACAGAATTTGAGGGCCCGTCCTTGGATTTGAACCTGTGCAACCCATAATTTTACCGACGAAATCTCTTCAAACTCGAGCAGTTGACGGAATAGCTCAATGGCTACGTGGTCTATTGTGGCAAAAAAATTTTTTTTGGGGAAGAAATTGCGAAACTAACTTTGCCTGACCTGTTGTGTGCTATCTACGACTCTGAAGAAGATAGACCATTTTAGATTTGATCTCGTGAAAATCAGAAGATTTTGTAACACTTTTTCTAATGACGGTGTGAACTGTTTTCCTGTGACGTAATCATTTGTCCTTTTTGCCTTGTGTGGTGGAACTGAGAGAACCGAGTGGTTTTTGGCTCGTTCTCTGAACTACAATATAACTAGGGAATTTTTGGTTGTCTATACCAACATTCCGTTTCACAATTTTGTCCAGTTTTATTGGGATAAATTTGTTTATCTGCAGATAGGATTCACCACTTCAAGACTTTATTTTACTACATTTTTTTAACGAAAAAAAAAGTGAACAATAGACCACGTAGCCATTGAGCTATTCCGTCAACTGCTCGAGTTTGAAGAGATTTCGTCGGTAAAATTATTTTTACGACTTTTGGAAATTGTTAGCCTACCTGGGAGTCAACGATTTAGGCCTACTCAGCTGCCCACTTCATGTTGGGACGGCGTTTTCTCTACTTTCTTACCCTACTTGAAGAGCCACTACACGTAGGAACAGATTCCTGCCTTAGCGACTCATCTTTAATTTTGTGACACATTCAACTTTCAACAATAGAAGACAACAACTTTTGGACTCGTGTTACTGAAGTGGTTACAGCGACTACTACAACAGTATCGTCGATTGCTACGACAGCGATCACCCAAATCAATGATGCAGTGCAAGACCTACAACAGTCAGCGCTGCAACAACCAACTTCTTGTAGCATCAATGGAACTTCATCAACAGAACTTTTTCTGACCTTCGATCTTTTAAGATATCACTTCAATCAACAATCAGTAAGTCAGCATTTTTCAAGTGATCGTGACGGCTCTGATGCGAAAATTAATTGTAACGATTCTTCAAGATATTCATCGAGCAATGATCAATGTAACAATTTATTTTTTTTTTTTTTTTATAATTAATAATAATAATCTTTATTCAAAGAGTGTTGCCGAAGGTCTATAAAAGTCCTTGTTTGGCTACACATTTAGACCATTTCGCAATCAAGATAAAGAAAAATCTATACAACAAAATTAAATCACACAGTATGGTAAAAAATATAAAAATAATAATAATCACAGACACAGAAAAAAAAAAAAACACAATAATTAAAAAATAAAACTATACCTTAGTTGTTAATTAGCCATTCTTTTATTTTGTGTTTGATTGAAGTGTACTGAGTTAAATTTAGTAATTTTGATGGAATTAAATTGAAAATTGTTGGAATATAATGATCTTTAGTTTTTGAGCCATAATTATTTTTAATTAGTGGAATATGGAACCTTAATGTTTTATCGCGAAGGAAACCCATTTTAAATTCATCTTTAATTTTTAAATCGTTGCAAAAGTAATTTTTATGTATAATAATATAGTTCCTCAATTTAGTTACATTTAAAATTCTGTGTTCCTTGTATAATTCTTTAGTAGATTTGTAGTGGTTATGTTTTCTGAAAAGAACCTTTAAAATTTTATTTTGTACCTTTTGTAGCCGATCAATAAGGGTTGAAGAAGCAAAACCATACACTTCAATACCATATCTAAGATGACTGGTAACCAATGCATCAAAGACGATTCGTTTGTTCTTATTATTCAATAGCGATTTAATTTTATAGAAGAAAGGAATCATTTTTCTAAGTTTAGTGATCAGAAGATTAATGTGATGAACATGTTTCCAAAAATTGTCGACCCCAAGTCCAAGATACTTACTTTCAGTAACTTGCTTCACCTTGGTACAGGTTAAAGTACAGTTTGAATAATTTAGACAGTTTTCTGTATGAATATATAAATCGGTACTTGAATATTTTCGGTGTGTAGAACTTATATCAATTGAACAGGTTTTGTCTTCATTTATGAATAAATCGTTAGTCAAAAACCAATAGTTTAAATTATCAAAATCTTCTTTTAGGTTAGATTCCATAATTAGTTTATCGGACTGGATGGACAGCAAAACAATATCATCAGCAAAAAGTATTATTTCGCATGTTTTTATACCACGGTACAGGGAACAAGCGATCAGAGCGTCACGGCGGTTTCTCCTGATGTTGGGAATTTATCGTTATTGGATTGCACTAGACATTCTGCTCAGCTCGCAATCAGGTAACAATAGCGAGGGTTTTGATTATGCTGAAGGTATTGATTCTGTGTTAGAAAAACCAGAACAGCTTATTTTCTTTCGGGACAGAAAACAATGTGATTGTGCATCGAGTTCGTCTAGTGATAACAGTATAACAAACAATGCCGCTGTTACTTCAGCTGTTACAATGCCTAGATAAATGGACGACTGCACTGGAGGAGGGAGCATCTGTTGATACGATAATGATTGATTCTGTATCTCACAAAAAGCTGTTATATAAACTAGCTAGTTTTGGCATTTCTGGTAATATCCTACGTTGGTTAACCAGCTTTTTGCTTGGTAGAACCCAACGAGTAACTGTAAGCTCATTCCTCTCAGAACCAGTAATTGTAACCAGTGGGGTCCCACAGGGTTCAGTCTTGGGACCGTTGCTGTTCAATCTTTATATTAATGATCTACAAAGTGATAACCCATTTGTGAAAATATCAAAATTTGCGGATGACCTAAAGTTATATCGAACAATTAATACGACATCTGATTTTCAAGAACTAGTCACAGCCTTAGAAGTTTTAGAAATTTGGTCTACTAAATGGCAATTATCAGTCGCTGCACATAAATGTAGGATTTTTCCTATTGGATCCAGGAACAAATCCTTAGTATACAAATTGATGAATACCACCCTTGAACATTACCCAGAAGTCAAGGACTTAGGAGTATGGTTCAGTAAAGATATAAAAAGTGCTACTCATTGTAACCACATTGTAAAAGCTGCAAGACAACGGGCAGCTATTATTAAACGTGTATTTGTATCAAGAGATCGCAAGACCCTATTCTGGGCTTTCAGCGTATTTGTAAGACCAATCCTGGAGTATGCCAGCCCGGTATGGTCGCCTCACCTTATTAAGGATATTGACCACATTGAATCTGTGCAGAGAAGATTTACAAAGTATTTACCTGATCTTAAATATAAAAGCTATAACGAACGGCTTAAAGTATTACGTGCTGATTCTCTTGAAAAGCGCAGACTTAAATTGGATCTTGGTCTTACTTACTCCCTCCTGCATGGCCTGTGTGATGTCGATGCCAGTCTTTA
>JAHWFP010040594.1:0-12594 GCA_023313725.1 Lithobius niger
ACAAGAACATACTTGTCGAAAATTAAATATTGCATTTTATGACACTGTGGTTCACGCTTCAGGCGCGTGTGTTCTTTTGCATTTGAAAACTAAAAGTCATAGATTACAAAAGTTTAAAATGAAGAGGCGTGGCAGCAGAGGAAGGGTTGATGGAATTTGGTTGGGATCACGAATGCCTTACCACCAAGGTTAGACCTTCCAGGGACACAATGGTCCCCGATGGCATCGCCAAACGTGAGGGACAAGACAGTGACTAGGAGAGACGCCGGGAGTCATTGTCAATAATTCTGATATAACAATAAATAAAGTATAGCAAAGCTTGGCCAAGACCAATTGTCAATCCTATGCATAAAAAAAAAAATTGTACTACGAAATATCCCACAGCAAATGTGGGCAGCACTGAGTCAATATATTTGCGATCTTATCACAAAAGTACAGGGAAGGGATATTTTTACCCGCTTATACCCTGCCTAAATTAAAATTAATAAAAGTATACTTATTTGCTCACCAGTGATGGAGTGATTAAATTTTAGGTTGATAAAGTAATACATTTCATTCAGACTGTATTCCGAAATCATTGAAATTAATTTGTATGGTACATTTGGTGTCTTTTGAGACTTCTGTACAGCCGAAACGGCTGGGAAGACTCATAGCAACGACTTTGTCCGTCCGTCGCCTGTTTCGGTGTTAGTCAAGAGGACTTTAACAAAAACGGCAAAATAAAACTTTGTTGCTTCTTTATAGTCGATAGTCTTTCCCGACGTAACTCAATGAAATAACAACATTTGATCGTCGGATTTAACCACTGCAGGAAGACACGCAACCTTAAAAAAAAAGAAAAAGATTTCGTTAACGACACACATTAGCTTCATTAAAAAAGTCTCGACACCGTGTTGCATGAGTGAGCAGGCCTACTCTCGAACCCAATTCCCCGTTAAGCTTCTACTGTCGGAATTAAAACGGCAGCTAAATTAGGCCTGAAAGCTGAAAATCAGGCCCTAACGTCACGTTGCCTCGATACCGTCTCTTAGTTGTTACTTACGAAATTAAAACGGCACGCAAAAATTAGGACTGAAAGCTGACAATTACACCTAAAGCTGAAAGCTAACACATTTTAAACCGACAATATTGTGATGGTTACTAATCTTATATAATAGACATCGCTGTTGCAGTGCTGCTAGAGGTGTGCGCCTCAACGTTTTCGTTGAAAAAAAACAACAGAAATGGCGGAAGTATACAGAAGACAGGTTGTAGTCGCTGCAGCCGCTAGTTTTTATCTCGCCAGAAACATTAAAAAAAAAACTACACACAGAACGGCAACAGCACAAATTACAACATACTGATGTTTAAAATTAAAGTGGAAATAGGATAATAAGGGTACATTCCTTCATGTTAGCTTTCTGTATGGTTCAATTTTTCAACATCAGTTCAAACGTATGTAAATGTTTCAAAAGCGGGAGAGGCTCGAGTGTGTCCTTTTAACTCATGCACGGAATTTATCCTCAGATAGCTGAAAACAGCCAAACTACCTCAGCTGCAAAGACACAACGTGTCTAGTGGTCGCCATGCTCGTATTTATAATTTATCTGGATCTTAAATCATAGCGTGTGCGTAGAATTTATGAAATTCTATTAATGGAATTTGTAATCTACGGCTTTAGTCACCTACCGCAGGGCTCCCAATTGTCATAGAAATCATAAAATTCTTTAAATATTTGGATTTTAACGAAATGTAATAAATTTGTCATACATATTTGTTTGGCGTCATAAAAATCATAACACTAAAGCATACGAACTGCCCGAACTGCCATCACAGAGAGACCCATAAAGAATTCAAAATTTCTAGAGATGCCTTACCACCACCCCCCCCCCCCCCTCCCAGTCTCGCAGAAAAACAATAACTTTATAGAAATTGAAATTTTTTTGGCACAACTTTTCAGTAAAAGTTGTTTTTTTGTTAAAAATAGTACCTTATTTTATTTTCCCACCAAAGCAACATACCACCTGCCGTATAACCTTCCGCCTGCCTCACAACAGCTGCGCGCCTATCGCATCCGCGCATTTACCATAGTCAAGGTCAACTGAGACGGTAGCTTCCTTCCTCGCAGAGAAAAATGCAGCTGCTGTCTCAGTTGGCATTGCACCTAATAGAGAAGCCAGCGTGAACGCATTTATTCTGTCGTCCGGAATGATGGTCGTATTTTAAAGGCACATAAATCCCTCCGTTCTGGCCGCTTTACTCTGCGTCACCTATGCTAAAATATAGTTCAAACGACCGCAGCGCGCATTGCTATACCACACTAGTCATACTCATTTCGGGGCCGCTGCAACGTGACACATCGTACAACCAAGTCGCAAACTTGAGCGAAGGATTAATTATCCTTTCTCCAGGGCCGCGGCCTACCAGCGATATGGCGGGAGTTATATACCGCTCGGACCGAGCCGTTTAAAACAAGCCTAATAACATTCACGCGCCACTACTGACATCTGCATCGTACCCTTAGACCAGCAAATGAAAGGTAAATCAGTTTATATAAAACTATTTCCGGTAATGTATCGAGTGAAACTGTTAAAATATACCGGAGGGAGTTATGTGCCTTTAAAACCACAATTTACAATTTTCTAGACTAGTGTCCTATAATTTGGCTTCGACGATCTATTGGAATAATTAAAGACGGGAAAGCCAAAGGCTCACAAAAAATAACTAAATACAGATGCAAACCTATTGACGTTGCCGTTTGGACTTATATGTCAGACTGCTTGAGCAGGGAATCAAACACAGGACCTTTGAAACTGCTAAGCCCCGTCACGGCTGACACGGATTATGTGTAAATTGATCTGTTGCTGTTAGGTTAGGTTAGGTTAGGTGAGGTTAATATAATAATAATAATATATAGAGAGACGATGCTCGAGGCATCCACCCATCCAAATTCCCCGGCGGCAGATGTTAAGTGGAAGAAGTACCACCATTATTACAGTTGTTTTTTGCCGCATGAAGGAGGAAACCCTCATGCAACGGGCGGGAAACAACCGGAGAAAAACCCGTACATATACACTTCCCATCGCCAGGATCGAACCCGGGTCTGTACGAAGCCAGAGATGTTCACTGGGACCTGGACGCCTATCGAATCTGACGCTCCAGTGCTCGCAGCTACCCGTGCACCTATAGGTTAGGTGAGGTTAAGTGACTTAAATCGGATTAAACGGGTTTTTTTTCTGTACGCCACTGGGCGACATGGAGAGCTACGTTGTGAGTTTTGCTGAACTATTTACGAAAAAAACTTTACGCAGCCCGGTGCTTTCTTTCCCAAAACACCAACACCCCCCCCCCCCCCCTTAATCCGGCCCTGATTCTGTCGACTAGCTTAAAAAGTACGATACAAACAAGGTTTTAAAAATCAGATGTTTGAATGTATTCAAGAATATGAGTTGAATTTGGTTATAGGATATCATCCACAGGTAGCCTGAGTTATAGTTATAGTTATAGTTATAGTTATAACACTTATTTTGGAGTGAGGGGTGTGGGTCAGGTTATTGTTGCACGTTAGTTGGGCAGGGGTGGTCAAGATTTTTTTTCAGGGCCTTTGAGGGTGTCATAAACAACTGTTGGTCACATTTCCGTTTTATTCAACCACATCCTCCCCCTCAACCTCAATCCCTCTCCCCCAGCCAAGTGCGTTAAAAACAAAACAAAAACAAAAAACTGTATTAAAAATTGTCCTTAGGTGGGTTAAAAATGAAAACAAGATATCGATATGCCATGAAATTGTCGTGAAAATTGTCGTTTTGTCATAAAATAAAAGACAAGCTAAGATAATAATAATAGAACTGTAACACAAAACAACCCGATACTTAGTCCGTCCCACGCACATTCAGCCACTACCAAAGCCCTCTATCCTCAGTGCAATACACCTAAACTGCTTGGAGGATGGTTGTGATTATCACCACTTGGAAACCAGTCCTCCGTACTTACCTTCTCATCTGACACCTCACCAGTACAATGCATGAAGGTCTACTGATTTAATGCATACACATCCGTACATGGCAGTGTCCGTATGTTGTAAATCCCAATTCATATTCCGTCTCTTGTAACACGGTTGTCAGGGAGGAAGAGAAGCTGCTGGTCTCGTTTCCTGGCTCCACACCAATTGAAACAACATTGCTACAAGCACATTTTCCTAGAGCAAGTGTCGTTAACTTCCCGTTACGCGTGTGAACTGACGTTTCGCCAGGAGGTGAGACATGCAATTTCGACCCGAATCGGCCTTGACTTCAAGTAACTTGCTTCAACTCGTTTCAACCGGATGTCAGAAGGGGTTTGTCCAGATCAGTCAAATCACGAGTGACATTTTTCGCACGTAGTTACAGGGTAAAAACGTACACAGACTAATTTTAATGTAGGATATTCGTAAAAGCAGAAGCGAATAAATATTTATACGACGTAAGAGTGTTCATGTTGTTACTGCTGCTTCATATTCCATCTCTCGTTAAAAGGCCATCCTGGACAGAAGCTGTTGGTTTCGTTTCTCAGATACAGGCCCCGTTGATTCATGATCGCTAGAAATCGAATTTTACCTGAACATTAATAAAAGGCATCAGTTTTCCGCAGGCGCGTGAAATGGCGTTGAATCGGGAGGCGAAACACGCGATGTCTGCCTCAGTCGGCCTTGGTTCTCAGTAGCCAGCTGTTTCGCCGCTGCCGCCTACCTGTACTAATTGTTACCGGAGGGGTACTTTCCGGCAGCTATCTGTTTGGTTAAAACCTACATAGTGCATTTTTAACGTGTGTTATCCCAGAAAATAGTTACCATCATTCGTACCAAATGTGACCGCGTGGGGTCGCGACCATGAACTAGAGGTAGAACTTCCGGTAACATTATCATCGTTGCTCTCTTTCTTGTTGCTCCTCGTAAAAGTAACACCTATAGATGACAATTGGCCTCGTGAGGTCGCGAACCACAGCGAGAAATGGATTTTTGGTTAATACTAACACGGACACTCATGCGTCAATTCTGACGGGCCATCTTTTATGTTACTCCTGGTAATCTGAATGAGAGGATAAACACTAAAACTGGTATGAAATAGTGTAAAGCCAATACCTGCACATTTATAAACTAAAATGCGACGTTTCTAGTCGTGTACAACTCTTTATCAAGCCTAAAATCAAGCTAAACGTCAAACATAGTAAAAACACTGAGAGGAAACCACAAATCCAGCAACTAAAGCATAACATTTAAACAAGAATTTCATAAAGAAATACATAAATTGCTTATGCAAAAAATCGCAACATTATTATTTTCATAGACGAAAGACAAAGCTCTCTATTGGGTGGTTCCGATAGGCGGGTTGTTATTGTCAGTTTCGTGTGGTTTTGTGTGGTTTTGTTGTTATTGTCAGTTACGTTAGGTTAGGTAAGTTGGGGGTTTTGCATTTCATACTGAGGTAGTTAACTGGTTGGGGTTTAGCATTACATACTGGGGCAGTTAATTGGTTAGGTTATGTTAATGATGATTTAACGAGTTTCCGCAATTTCGGATCAATTTGTTTGTTTCTCTTTTTTCGAATTTCGGGCCATGTGCGTAAAGGGAAGATGGGAAGAAAATGGGCTCTCGTCCGATTTTTTTTTTTTTAATTGACTAAGAATTACCTGCTGAGTAATGTTTTCCTCTTCCATTTTTGGGGAAAACCCACCGTTTGGCCGTGGTGAAGGTCCAAAGTTAGCACCGCGCCGCGCCAGAAAGCATGAAACCGTCTGGGCGAAAGTCCGGCAAGTGAAACGCCAAACCCCAACCACCAAAGCCAACAATCCAGGAGCTTCTCTCTAACATGCCGATATCCCCAGACGGGAAAAATATTTAACAACCAGTTTGTGTAAAAGGGGGAACATATTCTAATAACTCTTTGTTTTCGGGCATAAGGTAATTGTACATTGGTGGGCGTTGTGCATAAACGACCAGTACATAATCACCTCATGCCTTCCTTTTACACAAACAGGGAATTAAAACATGTGGTTTAAGAGACATCAGCATATAGGGCAGTGCTGTCTCGTGTACCAGCACGCCTTCAAGCTTGTCGCACACTGCTCCGTTCCGACGACAAAGAGAGCCTCCAGGACCACTGTATAATAGTTAGCTACTGACTGCAACCGTCGGTTGGCCCAGCACACGTTGCTTCCGTCGCTAACTACAGTCGTCCGGAGGCTCTCTTCGTCGTCGGAACGGAACGGGGCAGTGTCCCACAAGCTTTAGACCTGGTCGTCTTATTATCCGGTTTTGTGACTTTTGTCCTGATTTGGGTCTGTCTAGTATCTTTTAAATTGTATGCTTACTGGTTGCATTTGTGGTTTCCACAAACTGTTTAAAAAAATTGCTGAAAAAGATTGTGCTAAAAAAATTGTGTTAAAATAAGTTTATGCTTGATAAAAGAGTGGTACACGACTCGAAACCGTATTGACTTTACACTCTTTTAGAACTCCTGGCAGTGGTGCGGCTATCTCCCCCCCCCCCGGGGGGGGCGTGGGGGGTTGGCCCAGGGGGGCACCATAATCCCACCCCACCCCCAAAAAAACCGTTTACTTAAAACCAATAATACTTGATCACTTTGATTTAAAGCAAGCTAGTCTAACGGTTTTGAAACACATAGGAAACTTTTAATTATTGTATAAAAAGGTTTCATCTGGAGGTACCCATAAATTCAGTGAGAAAAGTACTCATCTTCATTTAAAAAATCGTAGACCCGTCAGTTTAACTGGATGACTAGACATTACTAGCTTCATTAGATTGAACGAACCGGCAAAATCGTCGAATTAACTCCTTTTTAGCTGCTAAGGTCACCTCAGGACGGAGAGGGACAATTTTGCTAGGATATACCTAGCAGTTTGTTAATATAAGCATCGTTTGAAATGTCTTCAAAAATCTCTACTTACGAATTATAAGAGATCAGTGGTTTAACTTTAAATACTACTGTACGATTTTATAGAGAGTACTCATAATAAATTTTATATTTCAGCATTATTTTTGTACTGTTTATATCAATTTTTATTTTTTGATGACCTTGAATGTCTGCTTTTTTTTTTATTAATTATTATTACTCCTAGAATGGTCAAAAATAATCCCTCCTTCTACCTCTGAAGTCTTCATGACGGTAATATAGATCAGTAACGAAGAATGACCCTTTCAAGGATGCTACAGTTCTGGTTTTGAGCGGTGCTGCAGTTGTGGTTTTGAATGGTTCTACCTAAGGCAGCCTCACAGGACGCATAGACCTCTAATAGAGATGGCACTTGATACGAAGTCGGCAGTGTGACAGATGAGTCTAGAGATCTTACAACAGACATTCCAGTAGAAGCCGACGACCTCAGTTGTAACCAGTGCCGCAACTGGAATTTCTCACTGTAAGGGAGGGGGGGTGCAACTGTAAAATGTAGGACCCCAAAATACTAAACAAATTTGAGTCCTAGGTTCTGGACTATTTTACAGGAGTTTTATGTACAAATTTGGCCCCCCCCCCTTACTTTGAATGTAGGACCCCTTGACTCATGGGCCCGGATGCCTTGCACCCTTTGCCGCCCCGGTAATTGCGGCACTGGTTGCAACAATCTTTAATGAAAGAATTACAGCAGTTCAGTAATTGCTGCGTAATGGGATGCAAGTGCGACCTCGACTTAAAAATGTTAAGGTCTTCTGTGGGCTGGCAATAGAGCAGTGACATTTGCCGCCGTATTGGCACCAGTATGGGTTTTGGAGGGCATAACTACAAGGTGCACTACATAGAAATGGCGGGAAAAACAACGGAAGAGCGGATTTCTTAAGCTTAAAATAACGTTGTTTTCTCCAACAACAAAAATCGCGCGTTTTAGGTCGAAGAAAACACTCTTCACAGCATCGGCTTCAGTATGACGCCCTTCTGTTTCTCTCTGCAGTGCCCCTTGCAGCTAACCCATTAAGGCTCCAGCATAGCGTTATATACAATAATACTACGTCGTGTCACTGCTCTATACCAGTTATTGATGTCCTCCGTGAAATAGGAAACGGCAGTACGATACATGTTTTCACTAAATATGCGTATACTTTAGTGTTAATACCAAGATTGGTGGCTCGACAATATATAGCAAGGGTGGTCACTCCCAAGCTCGTTACGTGAGCACTGGAGCATTTCTGGAGCACACTGGAGCATTTCTGGTTTGACTTGTGCGCATGTGCGTAAGGTTTTGAGCTGTATTGTGACGTCAGCGGAAGCAGCAAAATCAGCAGCCAATTGGAAAGCAGTATGCAAAAAGCTCGGAATAGGCCCCCCCCCCCCCCGGTTTAATACTCCGTTCATGTAATCATAGGTTATCCTATTGCGACGTCGGCGGTAACACCTCACGTGCAAAACGGGAGCTTTCGAACGAAGAGTGAAGTGCCTACTACTCCGACGCAAGTTATGACGAAAACAGAGACAGAGACCAACTCAACTCGGGGAATTTTTGCACTACAAAATGCATCCTCCTTATGAGACACTTTGAATAAGATTGGTTTTCATCACATGAACTCAGTCAGCAAATCGGTGACTTTTTAGGTCTGAGGAAGTTCTAATGCCGATTCGAATCTTAATCCATGGGCTGATTTTTTTTTTTAAAGATCGACGTAAACACGTGTGTCGTCAAACTAGATGAGTACGCTGAATGAGTTAAATTTCATTACTCTTTGTTCCTACAGTGCTTTATACTACTCCTGCTTATAATTTTTATTTGCCAAAACAATGCATTTGTAGTGTTTTAGATAGATGATACAGGGTTGTAGACTACAAATTGTTTTCTACCTGAATACAAAGAAAATAACTTGTATTGTTTAAAATTTAGTCTAAAATCACGTTGCACGCGTCTCGTCACCGTGTTGCATAAATGAATAAGCCTCCTCTTGAATCCATTTCTCCGTTACGTGCTATTCACGATTTAAAATGGCACGTAAAACTTAGGCCTAAAAGCTGACAATGATGCCTAAAATCTAATACTAGGCCTAAAAGCTCATACAATTTTAGCTGGCAATTGTGAGGGTTACTGCTTTTAGACTGTGCGATAGGCATCGCTGTTGCAGCGCGTGATAGAAGTGCACTTCTCAAAATTTTCGTTGAAAAATGGCGGAAGTGTGGCGAAAATCGGTTGCGACTAGGTAATGGCTGCAGCCTTTTTTGTTTCTTTTTCTAAAATCGTTTTAATAGCCTAGTAAACAAATGAGAGAATTGCGTGTAGGGACAAAATTAAAAAGATAAATTCCGTAACATTTACGACAAACGTATAGTACAAGATGTTTATTGAGCGCGCGGCGTATCTTGAGTCCTGAAAGTATTTTATGAGCGGCCACTTCTTCCTGGAGGAAACGGCTTTAATCGTCTGCCGCCATTGTTTTTGTAACCATTTTGGATATCAACAAGGCGCTCTGCTACCCAAAACGTACAATCGATTATCTGTCTTCGTTCTGCAGCGAACTCAAGACAGGCCGCGCACACTCTAAAACAAATGACTAGTTTTGTCTTTATCTTGCTGCTCAAAGTGACGTCAATACTTTAAATTACGCCCAAAAAATAAATAAATTCTAAGACTTTCAAGAAAGTAGCTATAGTGTGCGCAGCGTATCTTGAGTCCTGCACTTATTTTGTGATCGGTTACGTCTTCCTGGAGGGGACGGCTTTAACCGACGGCCGCCATTGTTTTTTGTAACTACTTTGGATATCAACAAGGCACTCTGCCACCAAACACGTACAATCGATTATTTGTGTTCATTCTGGGACGAACTCAAGATGGGCCCTGGACACTATAACAATTTCCAGGAATTCAAGGCCTTTAATTTTTGAACTTTCAAGGATTTCAAGCAGCTTATGCAAACCGTGATGCAAGTTTGCAGTTAGTTTAAATAAAAATTAGACGAAGGAAATGGCCTTAGTCTAATTTTTATTTGAAATAACTTCAAACTGGCATCAGGGTTCTCTTTATTTTTTTTCACAAGCACAAATTCTTAAAATTTTTAAGAAGTGGCAACGCACTTTTCACAAGAATAAGATCACTTTAACAGATAAAGTAGGGATCCACGAGTCGAAAAAAAGTAAAAAAAAAAAAAATACAAGGAAAGATGGGAGGGAATGAAAAAAGTAAGGTAGCGGGGAGGAAGGAGAGGAGATAGGAGGGGATTATCTGGGAGGCAAACACGACAACTGGGGGGCGCCCGCCCCAATCCTTCCAGAAAAAAAAATTGCGTAAAATTCAGTTCAAAGGTGAAAACGTAGGAATTAAGCAACTAATACTAAATTTAGAATTAGTTAATACGATAAAGCAAATTATTAAGTAAGGTGTGTGATTTTACGTATAATGTTAATACATTAATGTAAAATAAAAAAGAAGACAAAAATCGAATGTGAATTTCATTTTATTTATTTATTCATTTATTACCCAAGGTGGGGACTGCAATACTAAAAAGTTGCTAAAGTTAAAAAAAAAGTGAAAAAAGATTAACGCACGCGTCAGACTCCTCTTTACTTATTTTATTTATTTATTATTTTTTTACGTCCTGATGCGTCATAATATTAAGTTAGGAGAGTTGTATTGGCTCGAATTTCACCGCACAGGAGCGTTTCAGTGCATAACGAATTTCTTGACGCTGTGGGCTACGTCGAAGCAACCCATTTCAGGCATAGTGTGGGGTCAAAAACATGAGTAATTACCCACATTGCAACAACGTAAAGTCGAAATATTACCACTACCTTGAATAATACCAACCAGATAAAAAATAAAAATTACGACGCATCTGTTAATTTTAAAGAGGGTGCACTTTTTTAGTACAGATTTACTAAAAGCGCACGCTTGTAGGACTGCGTAGGAATTACGAATAAAGCAGACGTGCATACAGCAGCTGTCGAAAAAATAAATAAACGCTGGCGTTCGCGAGCACGAGGTTTTTCGAGTGGGTGTGGTGGCCAATAGCAAGCGGCGTGCAGAATAATCGCGACGCGAGTCTTGTTCAGTTTTGTAATTATTTTTCCTCGTTTATAGTTTGAGGCGAGCGCCGAATGCCGTCGGGTGGATTTGAAAACGTCAGCAACAAGAAGCGGTCACAGCATCGAGATGTTGGGAACAATATCGAACTTGTATGCTAGGTTACTGGATTCTGGAGGCAAGGATTTTTTTTTTCTTTTGTCCATCAATGTTAATATTTTTCCGCACATGAAATTAATTTTGTATGAAAGAAATTGTAGCAACTAGAGAATGAAGCGCAAGTGGCTGCAGCGACTAACCAGTCTGCCGGGACCTTAAAAGCCACTTTCGGAAAGGTTGAGGCGCACACCTCCACACGTACTGCAACAGCGCTCGCTATTATGTAATCTACGAGTAGTAACCATGACAATTGCCGGTTACAAATGTGTTAGCTTTTAGGCCTAGTTTCAGATTGTAGGCGTAATTGTCAGATTTTAGGCCTAGTTTTTACCTGCCGTTTTAATTTCGTAAGTAGCAGCTAACGGAGAATTGAGTTCGAGAGTGGACCCACTGATTTAAGCAGACTGGGTGCGGAGGCTTGACGTTGCCGTGGCAACGTGATTTAAGGCCCAATTTCAGCTTTTAGGCATGATCCTTTTTTACCTGCCGTTTCAATTTCGTAAGTAGCCGCTAACCGAGAATTTGCTTCGAGATTAAGCCCTTTCATCCATGCAGCACGGTGTCGAGACTATTTTAAATGAAGCTAATGTGTGTCGTTAACGAAATCCTGTTGTTTTTACGACTGCGTGTCGTCCTGACGTGTTTAAATGCGAAGATCAAATGTTATTATTTCATTGAGTTACAACGGGAAAACCTATTTGCTATATGGAATCAACGATGTTTTAATTTGTCGCGTTTTTAAACTATTTTTTCGTTGCTGAATCGAACGGTGAAAACCTGGTACCGTTCTACCTGGTCTACCTGGTAGCTTTCTACCGTAGGTACCGTTGGTACCGTTCTACCTGGTACCGTTTTGAAGGTGAAAAAGGCGACTGAAGGACGAATAGACGGACAAAGAATAATATTCTCAGCCATTTCGGCTGTATAGAATTCTAAACGAGAGAAATCTTGGGCTGCCTGGATTGTAGCAATGACCATTTTCATAAACTCAACCGGAGTAGCAAGAGTTCACCAAAGTAGTTCCTAAATATTTGGTGACTTGCGATCCATCGCCATGATGTCAGTGGTAAACATTGGGCTCACCAACTCCTGAAGGCGGTTTTTTCCCGCTGATTCCACCAATTAAAGGTGGCCGATCTTCAGTTGTTCCTTACCATGATTAATGGTGCGAAACGAGCGGAGCTTCTTATATATACAGTAACTCATTGGGGTTTCTTTGGAATAACACTACACCAAAAATTTACTGAACCGACTTTGACGAAATTTTGTATGCTGATCAAGAGCAACTGAACCGAGCGAAGTTTCTGTTTAAACAAATCGGGTGTATTTTGGGCTGGAAATTAAGGGAAATCTGTCGCAAGTTTTTAGAAAACAATTGTCAGAAACCGTTTCTGGCGCGCGTTAATTATAATCCACCCAAAACCAAAACTGGTATAAGAGAAGCCGCCAAGTTTCCAAAAAAGGGTC
>JAHWFP010040595.1:0-12411 GCA_023313725.1 Lithobius niger
TTTTTTATACTTAGAAAATCACAACGAGCACGGCACATTTATTCACCGAATTTCCAGTGCTCGTTGCGATTTTCGAGGACTCAGCTTCTCAGTTTTAGACTGCTATCATTCATTTTTTTCTTTATTGAGTTCACTATATATATGAGAGTTAAGTATGCAGTAAGATGAAGGAAGGACTTTTCTTCCCACTCCCGATTTTCGATTCCCAGAACATTTCGTCCCACAGATTATTCGCTCCATGGCTGTCCACCCCCCAAAATACACACTATAATAATAAACCTCACATCGCGCAACATTCGACAGTGTTACCTCTGACAGCATACAGGAAAAAATGTGGGAGGTCGTGCTTCGAACGGAAACGTTGAACATCCTAAAGCCTCCACAGCAGAAATGCGGGAACCTCACTGCCAGAAATACATGAAGAATGAAACTTTGTGAGTGTTTGCATTCAGAACTGCATGCTAAAGTGACTCTTGAAAAAATTTAGTTTAAAACTGCTTCTTCCGACAATCCAGGGATGAAATGTCCGGGAACAAATAAGCCCTGCAAAGAACTGTTTGCGAATGAAAAGTCCGAACACTTGTAGGAAGAATAAATACTGTGGGGGGGGGGGGATTGAGGCTTGATGGCGCGTCGACAGCTTGGTCATTAGCGCCAACCTCAGTCACAGTGCAGTGGTCCGGGTTGACTGCACCACACATTACAGAGATATTATGCAAACCCCTAACCTAAATCTTGTCATACATCTGTACCTCCTGCAAAAATTGAAAAACACCGGACAGGAGGACAGACTTATCGCCCAATTGACGCACAATGTCATGCGGAAGATGGAAACGACGACGAAAACCATCAAGATGGCAACAATCAACAAGGAAGTGCCGGACCGTAAGTGGCCGCCGACACCAATAACATTCAGGAGGGTCAACCCCCCGCAAAAGGAAACAGTGAGTAAGTCGAGTGTGACCAATGCGCAAACGGGCCAACACCACCTCCTCACGGCGACTGCGGCGACACGCCGAGTGCCATTCCTCAACAGTGCCTTTGTCCCAATGTCCAATGTCCAATGTCCAATGTCCAATGTTCCAATGTCTGTTTAGGTGGGGGCTTTCGTGCAAGAAAAAGTCGTGAAAAACAAATGACCGAATTACTGCAAAGGTGCTTGTGACGACTGAGCTTTTCATTTTATCAAGGCTACTAAAGCCTTTAGCACGCTGTAGGTGGTGATGTGGAAACAGACTACTAAATTCAAAGCTTATATAGTCTAGAAGGGTACATGATCCAACGTGGTCAAGGTCAAAGGGACATTTAACACACTGTCTAAAATGATAGTGGATTTTAGAACAAAGGTTTACAGACACTAGGAGTCCAAAATAAAGAATGCTGGATTCATTGAGCTGAAGGTGAAGCGAACAACACGTTCGGTAAATGGAACATAGGCTTTTAAAACAAAGACTATCAGACGTTAGCAATCAGAAAGTGAGGAATAATGAACTTAGTATGATACAGGTCAAACGAAAATTTATACAAGTTGGCCTAAACAGAAACGTAGGCTGTTAGAGGTCAGCAATCAGAAGTGTGAAATAATGGACTTAGTGTGATCCACGTCAAAGGCAAATGAATACAAGCAGACCTAAACGTAAACTTTGGCTATTAAAACAAAAGCTATTAAGTTATAAACAGGTCGAAAAGCCAAATGGCTCGAAAATTAATAAATAAATACAGATAAAAACCTATTTACGTTGCCTTTTGTTGCCTGAATGTCACACTGCCTGAGCGGGAATTGATCCCATGACCTTTGAGACCAAAGGCGTAATTCCTACCGCTCAGCCATGTCATGGGTTCAATTCCTGCTCGTCAGTCTGGCATTAAGTCCAAAACGCAACGTAAATAGGTTTGCATCTGTATTTACTTTCCTAATACATGATAGCAATCATTAGTTAGGAGTAATGGATTTAATGCAACGGAAAATTTATACAAGTTGGCTTAAACGGAAACATTGGCTATTAAAAAAAATTATGGTATAACAATTAGAACTGAAGGTTAATTGATTCGGTGTGCAAAAGGGAGGGGATTGAGGTTTCATGCTAGATTATTAGCGCCAACCTCAGTTACAGTGCAGTGGCCCGGGTTGCCTCTGCGGGTTGCAAAAAATCAAGGCAACATTTAAACATACTGTTTGAACAGAAATAATGTTGGCAATAAATAAACAGTAATTCAGAACGTAAATGGTAAACGAAGCAAACAATCAGCTTTACTATAGGGATGTCTAGAGTTCGAGTCGAAGTCAGGAAAACTGGAATTTCTTTTCTTTCAGATTATTGTATCATGTATTCAATGCTGGCTGTTTTCTTCGTTTATCATTTACCTTGTGATTTATTGTTTATTTATTTATTTATTTAAACGATCAAAAACAGAAAGCCAGGAGAGTGCACAAAAAAAAAAAACACAATTTGCAACGTTTCGAAGGTATCCCCGCATCGTTATCAAGCAATAAGAATAAAGATTAAAATACATCTAAGAAGCCATGGTTGAGTCTCGCCTGCTAGTGCAGGTGAGAAAGTCTTCTGACGTGCACTATAAAAATAGCAGGCAAGAAGTTAGGTTCCCTACTGGGAGTTGCAAGGTTCTTTAGATCCATTTTATTTATTAGTTTTGTTCTTGTGCTTTGGCATTTACGTTTTTTATGGATTTTAAAATGTTTAACTTGACTATGGTTTCTTAGACGCATTTTTAAATCTTTTTTTTGTTGTTGTCGTTTGATAACAAAGTGGGGATTGCTTCGAAATGTTGCAAATTGTGTATGTTAGGCGCACTGTATTGGCTTTCGATTTTTGATCGTTACTTCTACGTGCTTATACTATTGTAAACTTATTTAAACACATTGGCTGTAAGGAAAGAGATTATTAAAACGAAGGCTAGTAGAGGCTGCAACCAGAATCAAAACTACACTAAAAGCATTCAACAAAGCAATATTTAAACATATTTGATAAATGAAAACATAGTCTTTTAAACAAATGATATAATTTGTCAATATATTCAGTGTAACACTAAAAACAGGAATTAACCACATCTGGTGTAAAACTGTTTTTATTACCGGTAAAATTTGTTTGTTGCCTGTCTTTATGACTGACGACTCGTCATTGACGATTAGTGTTCCTTTATCTTTTTGTGAGTGGTCATTTACGCATTTTTTTTTTGGTAGTATTCTGATAAGGGTCGTTGTCCTGTACGTATTCAACAACTCCATGGAAGTAAATTTCTTCCAAGGTCTCAACAGTGATTACCCAATTCATACAGTTAATTCTAAATTCAATGAACCGAATAAAAAGCTGAGTAGGTCGAGCACATATTATGATCACACACGTTTCGCTCCTGATATCATAGGTTCACCACACGGTCATAAAGAAACAACAACGTATTTAATTTTCAGGGGATAAATTTTCCCCTTGGTCACAATAAAAACACCAGATGATTAACACACTTTAGCTTAAAGGTTCAATGCTACCCTCCATCTTGGTAGATTACCAATAAACCAAATATAGAGACCAGTGGTCCTGGGCGTTGCTTCCAAGATGGAGGGTAGCAGTGAACCTTTAAGCTAAAGTGTGTCAATCATCTGGTGTTTTTATTGTGACCAAGGGGGAAATTCATCCCCTGAAAATTAAATACGTTGTTGTTTCTCTATGACCGTGTGGTGAACCTTTGCTATCAGGAGCGAAACGTGTATGATTTTAACCTCTTCAACCACATTCAAATTTGAATCACATATTATGATAAACTTAAAATGACACATACAACCCTCCAAAATTGACAAGTTCTGGATGATGCCAAGCTAGGAGCACCATTCCCCACCTAAGTAAAACTACACATCAAATTAACATTACCAACATTCATCCAGGCGGTAAACACGGTATGTAGTAAGCACTAAGCAGTAATGTAATACGTAGTAGAGCATTTGGTAAGTATTCATTGCAGTTAATATGCTAATGGTGCTTTTTCGTTTCACTCCTAAAGGAAAATTCAGGCAGACACGAAGGAATTTATACGAGATATGATAGCCGAACACAGAACGGAATACACGGAAAATAGCCGTAAAGATCTGATCGATGCTATTATTACGGAGACCAATGCCCATGTCAAGAAGACGGGTAATGAAGGTTACTTTACCGGTAAGTCTGACTGCAAAATTCATTCAGTGCAGAAAATATTCATTGTTTTAGTGACAAGGGTATAATTAAAATCCATGTACACATGTCGCCATGAATTACACAGGATTAAAGAAAAAGTAATAGCGTAACAGCTAAAATCCTATGCTAAAACGTCTGGGATTCATAAGACCTTTTGGGATTAAATCCAGGGAACTTAAGATCACAACTTAGACGCGCCTAATGTCTCTCTAACGTCAAAGGAAAGTGAGTAGTGACTTCAATAAATTTGCAATGAGGACAACTGTATAAAAGAAATGTAATAGCACAACAGTGAAAATCAAACTAGTGAAATCAAATACACCCGCAAGATGCTTATCAAATTCGTATGTATATTATTAATCCTTGTCGTTTGCTCCTATGCACAGCATTGCTAAACACACGTACACAAATAGCTGTAAATTGTTGTAGGAGTAAAAAAAGAAAATAGCACAACAGTGAAAATCATTCCATAAGATGCCACGTCTTAACGGGATAAACAGTTTGATTTTTCCTGTTCTGCTATTGTCTTTTCTTTACTCCTATACAATTTACAGCGATTTGTGTACGTTTGTTTAGCAATGCTGTGCATAGGAGCAAACCACAGCGATTAATAATAGATTAAATACGAATTTGATATGCATGCTTATGGGTGTATTTGATTTCTGTTTTAATAGATTATCCTACGATACTGTCTTATAGGGATTATAAACATATGTGTTTACTGGTGTGTGTATTTGAACCATATGTGCTTGAAACATGTGTGGTTGCAGCACGTGTTTTTCATCTGGACTGTGTGTATGACGCATATGTGATCGTCTACTGCTGTGTCGGTCCGTCTGCTGGACGTGTGTTTGAAAGACGTGTTGTTTGTGCGTTTGTGTATTTAAAACCGTGTGTTTGTGGGTTTGAGGTATGATATCTGTTGCAATTTCGCTCCGATTTGCTCCAATGTCTTAAAGGGATATACCTCCCAGCGCCATTTTTCTCGATCCTCCACATCAAGCACGGCCCCAAAGGTCTATTTCCCTACCGCTAGTCTTTCCCTTGCTAAAAATCCTTTTTAAAATGTGGCGTCTAAGAGATTTTCTGTTGAATATAATGGAACTTTATTTACTAACGACCCATCACTAAATCATGCATTGCGCGCGTACAATAATCATGACTTTTCATCTCTGTGTGTACATCTACTAATTTTCTAATAATTACCATGAGATCTAAAATCTAATAAACTAATGCGGTAAAAATTAAAATTAATTATTCCAATAGATCGCCGAAGCAAAATTATAAGACACTACCCTAGAAAATTATAAATGGTGATTTTAAAATACGAGAGTCATTCCGGTTTGTGACGACACAATCAATGGGTTCACGCTGGCTGGACTGTTAGGCGCAATGCCAATTGAGACAGTAGCTACGTTTTCGTTGCGAGGAACGAAGCTACCGTCTCAGTTGACCTTAGCTGTGGTAAATACGAGAATGTGATCGTCGCGTGGGTGGTGTGAGGCAGGCGGAAGGTTATAAGGCAGGCGGTATGTTGCTTTAACAGGGAGTCGCTGTCAAGGATATTTTGAGTTCGAAGGAAAAACTTGTCCTACTGTTGTCGAATCTTATTATCTGAAGGAACCTTGTCAGCCGACTACTAAACATTTTCTATGGTCATTTATTTGTTTGCATCACTCTGTTTTTTTTTTTGGGGGGGGGGAGAAGAGGCTTAATGGCGCGTCGACAGCTTGGTCATTAGCGCCAACCTCAGTCACAGTGCAGTAGTACGGGTTGCCACTGCACCACACATTACAGAGATATTATTCAAACCCCTAATCTAAATCTTGTCATACATCTGTACCTCCTGCAAAAATTGAAAAACACCGGACAGGAGGACAGACTTATCGCCCAATTGACGCACAATGTCATGCGGAAGATGGAAACGACGACGAAAACCATCAAGATGACAACAATCAACAAGGAAGTGCCGGACCGTAAGTGGCCGCCGACACGAATAACATTCAAGAGGGTCAAACCCCCGCAAAAGGAAACAGTGAGTAAGTCGAGTGTGACCAATGCGCAAACGGGCCAACACCACCTCCTCACGGCGACTGCGGCGGTTTTTTTTTTTTTTTTTGGGGGGGGGGGAGAACTAAATGAGAATTTGTTTGTGTTAGGTATAGGTTCAACTAACCAATTGGTGTATGTTGACGTGCCCTTCTTTTCATATCCCCCCTCCTTCTTCGTCAGCTGAACTCATCTGGCACTGATATATGATGGCAATACATTAGCACGCATGACGAAGTTGTTTCTGTGGATGCTGCGCCTAATTGAACAACATTGCTTGTTCGATGTGCTTTCTGTTCTGCTGCTTGATAGAAGTCCTAAATAATTAAGAAGTTTTGAAGTATTTTTGTCGTGAATATTATTAAGAGTCAAACATAAGAAAAGCTCCGTGCCAATGAGATAGGCACGCATATGTCTTTGCATCTTCTGTTAGCGTGATTCTGCTTTGACATTGTGTAATTACCGATTTACTTTAGTTGATGCTAATTGTTAATGGGCCTATTTGATTTAAATTAATAATATTATTTTTAGATGTTTCAATACATCTGCTTATACTGCGTTTCGTTTCCAGATGCTTTATTTTCTAATTATGTTCTGTTGCCCGTCAAAAGTGAATGTCCTGAATGTTATTGGTGTCGGCGGCCACTTACGGTCCAGCACTTCCTTGTTGATTGTTGCCATCTTGATGGTTTTCGTCGTCGTTTCCATCTTCCGCATGACATAGTGCGTCAATTGGGCGATAAGTCTGTCCTCCTGTCCAGTGTTTTTCAATTTTTGCAGGAGGTACAGATGTATGACAAGATTTAGATTAGGGGTTTGAATAATATCTCTGTAATGTGTGGTGCAGTGGCAACCCGGACCACTGCACTGTGACTGAGGTTGGCGCTAATGACCAAGCTGTCGACGCGCCATTAAGCCTCAATCCCCCCCCCCCTCAAAAGTACACACTATACATCAAATATCCAAATTTAAGCTAGACGTAAATTCGCACTCCAAGATTTTTTGCTACAATGCATAGAAACTTCTCTGGGGTGCAAAACTGACATGAAGTAACGACTAACAATTCTGGTATTTTCTACCGCAGTAAAATATTGTTTTGGTTCATTTTATTTTAACTTGAATTGTTAACTTTATTATTTCAAACTAATAATCAACGCTCGAACTTTAACCAGCGGTATTAAAAAAAAAGTGCCACATTCCTTTTTTTGGAATGAATAGCGTTGATGAAAATCTCATTTCAAGCTTTGAAACGGCGTAAACCTCATGTCTCTAACACGTACGGTTGAAATGGTATGAAAAATGTATCTTGGAATTTTTTTTTACTTCAAACGTTGCTTTTGGAGTGAAAAGCACGACACTTGGAGTGCAGTTATTTGTCTTGCAAATGATTTGCAATCTTTTTTTTTTCAGATGAAGAAGTGGTGGGAACTTTGATGGGATTGTTTCAAGCTGGAACTGAAACAACAACTACAACGATGAGGTGGGCACTCCTTTTCATGATCATGTACCCTGAAATGCAAAAGAGGGTTCGCAAAGAAATTGATGAGGTCATTGGAATGGAACGGGATCCCACAATGTCTGATAAGGCCAATATGCCGTACACAGAAGCAGTTTTGCTAGAAGTCCAACGAGTGGGGTCCCTCGTACCTTTGAACGTGCCCCATAAGTAAGTAACAATGACGCTTTATTTTATTTCTCTTTATTTACTTATTTATTTTTATTTATCCTATCTCCTCATGTAAAGGACATGTATAAGGTTTCACTGGAAGCAGTCTTTTGAACAGCGAAGTATGGGACGTGATAAAAAAAAATAACAGGGATATAATTCACATGGTATCACAATTTTGGGAATTGAATGACGTTTTTCCGGTCTGTGGGCTCCCTCCAATGCGCTACTCCATCACTAGACCGAAATCAAAATTGTCAAGATCACTGTTAAGTTGCCATATAAATTAACGTCAGAACAAGATATTATTTTGACTCCAGGGGATGCCTATTACAAGTTCGGCTGTTCTGTGCTATGATGTAACAATGAGAAACAACTGATGGCAAGGACAGCGGCATTGCGTCGTCTGACCTCGCTGTCTGACCATCGGGCCGTCTGGGCTCACGTGATACAAACTTTTGATGTTCAACCATGGGAAAAAATATACACTCGCAAAGAACGAAATAAAAGAAACATTAATATTAGAAATATAAAAATAGAATACAATAAAGCCAATATGTTTAAATGTATTATTTTATTGAACGTCTGTTTAATTTTAAAAATGTTAATTCATACTGCTAGTATGCATCTCTCTCGGTTATTAGGTTGAGTGACGTTGTGTAGCTCTACAGAGCAGTGACATAACGTAGTATTATTGGGTATAACTCTATGGTGGAGCCAGTAACTGGGTTAGCTGCAAGGGCCACCGGAGGGAAAAAAGAAGGAACCCTTACTGAAGCCAATGCTATTAGACTGGATTTCTTAAGCCTACAACGCGCGATTTTTGTTGTTGGAGAAAACAACGTTTTTTTTAAGCTTAAGAAATTCCCCTCTCAAAGCGCTGTCTTGACTAGAAACGCCGTTGTTTTCCTTTGCATTTTAATCTAGTGCCCCTTGTAGTTATGCCCTCCAGATGGTATCTCGTAGGCAATCTGACGTCAATTGACGCTGCCCTATAGCTTGTTCCACATTATGTTTGCAGGAACCTGGACTGTATGACCCTACGTTTCTTTCCAATTCGAGTGCAAATGCATGTAAATATCCCACTCGTAGACCCTAACAGTAACTGTATAGAGTCCACAAGTGTGATATTCTCATATTTTTGCACTCATATTGCAAGAAAACGTGGCGTCATACAGTCAGTTTCCTGCAAGCATAATGTGAAACAAAGTATAATGAAGGACAAATTCAAAGTACAAGTCACTTCTTAAAGTTAAGATAACCGGAGATTTTTGGCGTCACTATTTATGCTCACTTGTTCGCTCATCTTGTCCGTTCTCAACATTAATTCCTCATGTCCTTTGTTTATTTCTATACCACGCGCCATGGCTGTTTGCTGTGACGTGCATATCACGTGACTGGGCTAGTCCAATCAGACGGCCAAACAGCCGTTCTTCTCGTTCGTCATTGGCTAACTCATGGTGACGTCACGGCAAACAGCCATTGCGCATGGTATAATTATTCCTATTACCTCTGTTTCTTTGTCCATGAAAAAATTTGTTCATGAACCACCAGAGTAAAACGTTTCCTGTAATTTCATTTTTAGAAATCTAGAAGAGACCGAAGTTGGTGGCTACAGGATTCCAAAGGGATCAATGACTATGACCAATCTCTGGGCAGTCCATAATGATCCAGAGCTTTGGGATCAACCTGAAAAATTCATGCCTGACAGATTCATCAACAAAGAAGGAAAAGTGGAGAAGCCTGAATACCTAATACCATTTGGAATTGGTAAGCTATTATTAAACAAGCGTAGAAACCCCCTTAAAACCAACGGCTATTGTTTCTTATTCGTAAATTCCACGACAATGTCAAGAGTTTTTTTTAATTTGTTTTATTCCTTTAAATCACACAAAAATAATACAGTACAATGGAAAGCCATATATCCAAATTTGTTAGTAAATATTACAGAGCCTAAAATGAAAGTTTTTGCATTTTTAATTATTGCACAGACGTATTGCAACTAATAAATTCCAATTTGGAAAGATAAAGGATGTCAGCACTACACTCTGCACTTTTTGCCAAAGTGAGGAAGAAAAAATTGTTATTTATTGCACGTGCATTGAAGAAATATGGCAGCTTATGAATGAAATGATCATTAAGGTCAATCTCAGCTGCTTTGCAGCTTAAAGTCTAGACATTGTATGCGGATTGTTGTGTACGACTGAGTGCCAACATGATTTATATAATTTTATTACATTACATTTTAAATATGTTTTATGGGTATGTAAATGTCAGAAACTAAAACCAACACCAATAATAGTTAAAATTTTTCTTTTTTTAGTTGTTTAGATTGGAAACAAGTATTTTGTTTAAAAAATGACCAGATTGGGCCGACAAAACCACAAAACATTTCAGTGGGGGGGACTTGGAAATCAAATTGGATGAATGCCTTGGCTATTAAAATGGATTTCTTTGGGTTTTTTTTTTTATGTATTTGTTTTGTCTTTGTTCCGTATGGTTTGCGATTTTGTTTTGATTCTCTTTGGAACTGTCTAGAAAGAATTTCTTTGCTACTTACAAATTTTATTTTTTAGTCAAGTGCACTTAAAGCTGAATTTCGATGCAGGATAATTATTTGTGATTTTCAAGTCTGTAAGACCGTATTTTCCCCAAAATGCTTAGTGATATCTGAAATGAGTACGAAAAAAAATAGAAAAAAGTTGTGCATTGTAAATTGTAAATTGTCTAGTATACGTAATGAAGAAATCCAGGTTTTCTGTGGAAGCGGTGATTACAACACGTATCATTAAAAATGTATGATGTGTGTGCATGCCTGTTTGTACCTGTACTCCTTCAGATTTAAGACACCCAAGTGCCTTATGAAAAATTACGGTATTACGCTTCGAGTAGGCCGATTTTCGTCGCTCTGACTTCATTTTTTTTTACCATCAGAAACGCGAAAAACTTCTCTGAAAACTGTTACATGATGACAAAGTTCGATTAAGCAAACTTGGTCGCAAACTGGGTCGAAACAAAAGTAGTCGCGAAAGAAACCTAAAACAATAACATACTTTGCATCATACATAGCACTTACATGGCATTATACATGGCATCATATATAGCATACATATAGATCTCAAAATTGGTTGGCTTCAACTAGTTCGACGCACGGAAAAAAGTAGGCCTTTCGGGTTTAAAAGACTCTCAATCATTTTCGTTTCTTGAGAATGGAGGAGCTTGGATTGAGCGAGAAAAGCGACTGAATTCCACGTATAGTTAAACTTTTTGAAAGTAAGCCATGAGCTAGAAACGGTTTCATGACGTCGGAGATTGATCAGAGAAACGTGGCTCCACGCCAACAAAAACGACAACATATTTAGAACATGCTTAGTAGCAGCAACACAACACATAAACCTCAAAATTGGTTTGCATCAACTGGTCAACTCGTAGACTTGAAGAGTTAAAGATGTTAAAAATTTTCCGTTTCTGAATCAGAGTTGCGCGGATTCACCAAGCAAAGAGAGGGTTATACGTAAAGCAAAATCCTTAAATAGATGAACTGCAGACATGCTAAGGAATATGGTGATAGAATTGCAAGCAACAACTACGATTAGCTTGCGTCCTATAATAAGGCAATCGATTTCGTGATATTTCGGAGATCGGATAATCTAAATGACACTTGAATCGATACATAGAGTGTAACTGAAGCGAATGATAAAATGTTCACTCCGTCATTGGGTAAATGCCCACAAATAGCAAAAGGAAGACATGGAATTTAATTTTCGGCAATTTATTGCTTGTCTTGGTCACAATATAAAAACAATAAACAAATAAAATTAGCAGGTGAAGCCAGAGGTGTGTCTGTTCACACCCGCCATCTTGGAATGACGTCAAGATTACAACCTACAACCTACGTCGCCTGCAAAGTAAACTAGTTGGATATGAAGCGAATGAATTAAGGCTAATGGTTAGATTAAAATTAAAAGATTTGTTCAAATGTTTTCATGATACTATTTTGGTCCTTTTCACCTTTAGTTTGTAAAATAATTTGCAGCAAATGTTGATACTTCCATTCAGGTTTTTCTGTTTTATCGTTTAAGGTAAACGAATGTGCGTTGGAGAGGCCCTTGCAAGGATGGAAATATTTCTGTACTTCACATCTTTATTACAACGTTTCACATTTGAGGCCCCGAAGGGCGTAACTCCAAAGGTCGTCTGTGAATCAACTTTCATTCGTCGTCCAAAGCCCTACGAATTGTGTGCAATCCAACGACCAGAATACTCCGGAACATCTAATTGTTAACACATTCTGTAGTTGTAACACGTCAGTAGTATTTGCCAAGCTAATGCATATTACTATTTTTTGTTGCCGAAATTTGTTTATAGTTTTTTGTTAATACTATTGAGCAGAAGTACATCTTTATGTATTACCCATCGTTCGAAACACTAATCAATTTAATATTGTTGATCAAACCACGAAGCAGCAATATAAAACGTATTTATGTTGTGTGGCCAATGAATAAAATA